>JABYPW010002346.1:0-11572 GCA_016880775.1 Phymatotrichopsis omnivora | reverse complement strand
TGGTGGGCGAGTACGGGGAGAGCTTTAGGATGGCCTCTGCCGTGCTCTGGTGCTGGGGGGTTGGGGCGTATGGGGTGAGCTGAGCGATCGCTTCGGCTGTGCTCTGGTGGGCTTGGTTGTCTTCGTGTCCTTGGGCCAAGATAGTGGTGTGCCCCGAGGAGGAGGTTTGGGTGTTGCTTGGTCTCTGGAACGGAAGGGGGTTCTCCTCTGCCATCTGCAGGCGCTGGACGTCCTGTTCAGTGAGCCTGTGGTCGCGGTTCTACTCGTCCTGTGGGAGGATGTCTTGTTGGTTAAGGGGGCGGGGGCTTTGGAATTCTTGGGAGGGGGTGACTGCGCTGTGCGCTTCGGAGAGCGTTGGTTGTGACGTTGGCAATCTAGTGCGAACTGGGTTGTTGGTGATGGCTGGGTCGAGGGCGGGGAGGTTTTCGGAGCTTTGGGATGGGTTAGTGGGCGTTTCTCCACTGGAGACGATGATGGGGTTTTGTTGTGACATTTTGTTTTTTCCGACCGTGGTTTCTGCGCTCTATTTTCAGCTCGGCCTGTGAGCGGTGCTCCAACCTCTATCCGAGGGCCAGGCGGTGATGGGATAGATGTGCTTTCTTCACAGGAGTTTTTGGTGCGCTTTGTTGACTATCGCGAAGGTAGGCGAGTTCTTCGGTGTAGCCGACCGTGTAATGTGGGGGGCGGGAAGGAAAGTGCAAGAGGCCTGGTGAACATGAAGTGACCAACGACCGTCCTTTTATACCCGTCTGTCCAAAGAAATGAGTCATATATGACAAAGGAGATTACATAAAAATTAGAACCTAAAAGAAAGCCTTAGAAACCCTATGACTCATTCTATTATCATCTGACGCGATCGTAACATTCCTAGGAGTTATAATGGAAATGATCAGTGTTATAGTCTGAGCTCAGATCGCTGATCTCGGGTAAGATCATCATCACACGATTACTGGCTCGATCAGCTTGAGTCATACCAACTGCAAGTGACTAAGTCATGGGAGATACTCAAGTTAGTCCGATCATGTGAGGTACGCTTGAGAGAGGATAACGGGTGAGTCAGACCCTGACTCATCTTCATCAGAGGCACCACATATGACTCATCCAGAGGCAGAGCCCTTTGCCACATGGTCCTTTCGCATGGTGCAGGGGTATACTCACTGGAAGTTGCTCATATAACTAGACTTATCATCATGCGTGGGCCTTGGTACTGTAGCTGTAACACTACACCCCTCATAAAGGTACGTGCCCTCACATACATAAAGCTATTAGCATATTGTGTTTCCTTCAACCAATGTCCTGATGAGAGACTGGTCGCAAGAGGTTTTCAGAACATTCCCTAATACTCTGGGTGAACATCATATCCCTTAAAAGAGAAGCGGTTTAGGTTCTATGTGACTATGACCATCAGCCTTTCGTGTGAAGGGTAAAGGGGACTTGCCTATCTAAACCCTTCTCCGCTTTTTCTTTGACCCATCCTCCTCAGGTCTCTTGGCGTTATCCTCAGCGTAAGGGTGGTCATTTCAGAATTTGACCAATGAATCGATCGGTTCTCCATTTACTAACAAGTTATCGAGAGGTTCCCATATGCCTTGATCGTGCAGGTATCCTTCCCAAAGGATAAAATATTCTATCCTCTTTGGCTGTCAATTGAAGCGGACCTTTGAGATTCCTTCAACAAAATATGCTTCTTCACCGTTGTCGAGTTCCGGGGCTGGTTTGGGTGGTGCCGGGAACTGGGTCGACATTTTGTACGGTTCAAGTTGGGAAACATGGAAGACAGGGTGTATCTTCTAGTTGAAAGGGAGTTCAATTTTGTAAGCTCTCGGACCAACCTTTGAAATGATTCCAAAGGGTCCAGCAAACTTGGCATTAAGCTTCTTCGAAGGTTTGAGGTTTGGGAGGTTGTCCTTTTTAAGGAGAACAAGGGATCTGGGTGAAAGCTCAGGAAACTCCTAGTGTTTGGCATCATACCACTTGACTACTCATTGCTGAACAGTCAGTAACGGGGAGCGGACATCTTTCCAGTTGTGTTCGAGTTCCTGGGATCCCTTGAAGACTTTAATCGTGGATACTGCATCCAGCAAGGGGTGATAACCATAGTTGGTGTAAAAAGGGGTTTGGTTTGTGGAGGAGGAGATCGAATTGTTGTAAGCGAACTCTGCCAATAGCAAGAGGTTCGCCCAGTTAGTTTGGTCGTAGGTGACGTAGTTCCGTAGGTATGCCTCAAGGATTTGGTTTAGCTATTCGGTCTAGCTATCTATTTGAGGGTGTGCTGCAGTTGACAGTGATAGTTTTACACCAAGAGCAGTCATGGCTTCCTTCCACTAAGCTTGAAATTTAGGGTCTCAGTCAGAGACTATGTTGGTTGGGAGGCCATGGTACTTCCAGATCTCTTTTACGAACGTGTTTGCTAGGTCCTTCGAGGTCGTGTTTGTGCTGAGGGGGATGAAATGTGCCATTTTCGAGAACTGGTCCACAATAACCCATATCTAGGTGTGGCCATCTGAGGGAGGAAGTTCGGTGATGAAGTCTATGGAGATACTTTCCCAAGGGCGATGTGGGAGCTCTAAGGGTAAAAGTTGACCATAAGCCTTGTGTCGACAGGCCTTGTTTGTTTGATAAGTGTCGCAAGCTGCGATGTAATCAGCTATGTCCTTTCGGAGTGATGGCCAGTAAAAATCCCTAGTAATGAGCTCGTAAAGTTTATCGCAGCCTATATGGCCAGCTATTGGGTGATCATGCCGTGTCTTCAAGACCGAAGTATGGAGGGATGAGGGGACAAACCATAGGTTGTTATAAAGGAACACACCGTCCGTGATTTTATAGCCAGACAGAAGCTTGTTGACAATATCCTGGGTTTCCGGGTCTGAGACTAGAGCGTGATAAAGATCCTCAATGAACTCAGGGTGAATGTTCAAGGCAACCCTTTCAGAAGCTGCAATATACTGTCCTAGTTTGAGGAAAAGGAGTTCGCACTCTGGTGCCCCCTCTGTAGGGACGTGGTCTCCATATCTTGATAGTGTATCGGCCTTGGTGTTTTTGGTACCTGGCCTGTACATGATTTTGTAGTCAATTGTCCCCAATTTCTCCATCCACCTTACCTGCCTAGGCAACAAAACTCTAGTTGTGGTGAAGTACTCCAGATTTTTGTGGTCAGTCAGTACCAAGATGGGGGAAAGGGAACCTTCATACCAGTGCCTCCATTCCTTATAAAGACAGGTGTAGACTGCCAGCATTTCCTTGTCATAAATTTCATAGTTTCGCTCTGGGGAAAGCATCTTGCACGAGAAGTATGCAATAGGATGCAGGGAGCTATCGGGGAACTGATGAGATAGGACCCTACTGATCGCGAAGTCGCTGGCATCGGTTTCCGTAAGGAGAGGAATGCTGGAGTCATAATGCGAGAGAATGGGTGTAGAGGTGAAGCGGTGCTTGAGGTCTGAGAAGGCATCGTCTTGAGCCTTCCCCCATTTCCAGGGTATGTTGTTCTTGGTAAGGTCTGTGAGGGGTAACACAAGTTTTGAGAAGTTTTTGATAAAGACTTGATAAAAGTTCGCAAAGCCGAGGAAGGACCTGACATTAGTGACCGTTTTCGGAGTTGGCCATTCCAGAACCGTTTTGATTTTGTCATTTGCCATTTCGATTCCCTGAGCTGATATGATGAACCTAAGGAATTGAACTTTGTTGACCGCCCAATGGCACTTAGAAGGTTTTAAGGCCAGCTGATGTTTGTCTAGCTGAGAGAGAACTTCCTTGACCAGGCGATCGTGTTCCTGTTAGGTTTCCACGTAGATGAGGATGTTATCTTGGTAGACTATAACACCGACATCAAGTAGGTCACAGAGTATGGTGTTCATCATTTCTTGGAACATGGCTGGGGGATTGCAAAGACTGAATGGCATGATGAGGTATTCGAACTGCCCATAACGGGTGCAGAAGGCAGTTTTCCACTCATCCCCTTTGGCAATACGGATCAGGTTGTATCCATTCTTTAGGTCGAGCTTGGTAAAGATTTTGGCTTTACCGATTCTGTCATGAAGCTTGCCCATGAGGGGAAGAGGGTAGCGGTTCTAGATGAGGACTTTGTTGAGTCCTCGATAGTCGACGCAGAGGCAGAGGGATCCATCAGCTTTCTTGACGAAGAGGATAGGAGCACTAGCTAGGGACTTGGAAGGTCTTATTTTGCCTTCCTTAAGCATGGTATCGATGTATTCTCTCAGGACTTTTAGTTCCGTCTCAGAGAGTTTATAAATCAGTCCCTAGGGGAGTTGGGCCTCTTCTTTCATCGGTAACTTCATGTCCCATTCTCGGTGAGGTGGTAACTGCGATGCTAGTTACTCCGAGAAGACTTTGGGGAAGAGTTGTTCCCATTTGTTCTGGTCTGAAGTGCTGATGGACGAGGATCATAGCAAGAGCTCCATAGAGCCTTCCAAGGGTAGCCTTGCCATGGCCGAGCACCATCTTAGTATCTCGGTTGGACTTATAGGTGTGTCAACCCACCCTAGTAAACCTCCACCCATGACTGCCATGTTGGTATGGAAGTCATCATCTTGCAAGATCTCATGGGCGGAGGCCATGGAGACCTGGGGTTTAACAAGATGATGTTTGCACTTGTCAGACTAGAAACCCACTAACTCTACCTTGTCGTAGTCCACCGTGGGGTTATGATCTTGGAACCATTTCATGGGGAGGTAGATGTCGACATTAGGAGGCATCGGTCCTACATCGAAGTCGATGTTTTCCTTATGATTTTGGATTTGCATCTAGATCTTCGGCATATAATACCATTCTTGCTTGCAGGTCCTATTGTATGCATAGACGTTTACGGGTACCTGGCATTTGCATTTGGGAACCGGGAGCCTATCTGAGATAAGTGCTCCTGTAGCGCCGTTGTCGAGTTTGGCAGTGGCGGTGACCGAGTGGGTAACGATTTCATAGTTGACAGAGGTGCGCCAGCGTAATATCACTGGAACCTTGATGCATTTCCCCTGCTTGGGGCCTTCGGTCTTTGAGGCGATGGTGGTCATAATGTCTTCTGCGAATAGGATCCCTGATCTCTCCCGGGAACGTCGTGGCTGGACGTCGCAGTACCTCGTGTGTGTGTGTGTGAGAAGAAGTTGCAGTGTGAGGAAGACAGAATTGTAAGTTATGCAGTGTGGTAAATGAATGTCAGCACTGCTATATGACCCACGTATTTTGACCTTAAGGCCATCCTCAGGCAGGCAAAAGAGGTAAAGAGAAAACTAAGCAATAAACATTAAGTACTAAGATCCATGAAGATACTTGTATGGTCTATAAGAAAGGGAATTCGTGCATCATGGGTATCATAAATCGTGAGTCATGAGATCATCAATCGTCACTAGCAATACAAGCTACTTAACCGGCAGCCCTCCCACCAAGAACTAGGGCTAGAAAATCCCTGGAACACTGGCTCCTAAAAGAGTGTTTTTCTTTTTAGGTATCAATTGTTGGGGTACATCCTTTCCGAGTCTCTTCTTCATCAAAGGAAACAACAAAAGAAATGGGTCGTCAATTTGTGGCTCTTCAAACTATTAGGATGTCATCACCATCTACCCAGGTATCTAGGAGTTCCACCACTCTCCCTGCTACCTCAGTCTTTGTTTTCTTGGAGGCTTCAGACTTTTGCTCATCTTCCCTCTTCCTTTTTGTTGAGTGCTGTTTGGTCGAGGGGATGTCTGCCTTTTTGAAGGCAAAATAATTGCTTGCCTTGTGCCCTGTTCTGGCACATTTTTGGCAGGCATTGTTGTCCTTTGCTCATTTGAGATCACTTCCCATTAAGTAGGGAAGCTTGGTAGGCTCTGGTTTGGCAGTAGATTTAGATCTGTCTGACTTGTCCGTTCGCTCCTTTCCCTTTGAGGACTTGGGCTTGTCCTTGGGTTTAGCAGAAGTTGTATTTTCCTTCTGCGACGGCCAAGGGTTCTCACCTAGAGCTTTCGCAGCTTGCTCTATTTGTTGGCCAACAGTGATGACCTGATCGAACCACTCCGCGGTTATTTGATAGTTGCGGTTATAGCTCGTGGCCATGGCCTTTCTGAGCATAGGGTGGAGTCCCTGGTTGACCCAGTCTTTGAGGTAACCCTCATTGTACATGCACACCATGTTGAGAGTTCTCATGTAGGTGATAAACTCTAGAATTAGTCCTGTGTGCTTGGCCTTTGTCAGCTTGGTGATATAGCTAGGCCTGAGGGTGTACACTCCGAAGTTGGTCCTGATGGATTCTAGGAAGTCCTCCCATCAAGCAGTGGGAGCCGTCCACTGGGAGTGATTGATCCTCCACCAACTGAGTGCATTGCCCATCAATAACGTCGAGTCAAACTGTATTTTGATCACATCAGTGGGGAAGGACTGGGGCTGGAGGACGAAATAGGTTTCCAGTTGTAGCTAGAACTTGAAGATGTCATCTGCCTTGCCCGAGAACTTATCCAGTGTTGGCGGTTTGGGCCCTTTGAAAGTTTGGGCCTGTGGTGTTGGCGCGGGAGTTGCCTCAGGTCTTAGAGGGGCTAGAGGTTGAGGTGGCACCAGATTGGACAGTGCTTCCTTCAAGATTTCCTCAACATCCTTCCTCGAGAGAGGTTTTTCCCCTTGAGGTCTTGGGGGTAGTAGAGGAGGAGTAGTTGACTTCGTGGTTGTTCTCCTCCATCTGGAAGGGCCTGCTTCCCCTATCTTAGAGAAATTAGGGAAGCCCTTGCTCCTTCTGCGTAAGGGATAAGGAGGTTCGGTATCGGGGATTGTTGGTGACACTGGGTAGTCATCAACTTCAACCATTTTCTCCCTAGCTGATTGCATGGGGGACACTGCCAAGTCCACAGGTCTTTTGTACTGGCGGTAGAGGTTATGGTAATGGGCAGCGTCCTCCTTCACTTCTGACAACTCAGCTTCCAACTCCTCAATCCTCTTGTTGAGAGTGGTTACCGACTGAGTTGCCTCCCTGCGCATCCTCAACTCCTTTTTTGCAAATTGGAGTTAGTTCCGCAGAGTAAAGACCTCTGAGTTAAGGGCCGTATTGGCATCCTTAGTTCAGTTCAGGTCCATTTGCAGCTCCACCAAGAGCTGGGTATCTTCTTGAGGTTGGGTAGCTGCTTGAGCTACCATCAAGTCCCATTTGAGTTTTTCCACCTCATCCTGAAGTTTCCCCATTTGGTAGGAGTACTCCAGTTCGATTTGTTCTCTGATTTTGGTGGCCTGGAACTGGTTCTCCTGTCGCTGTTCCTTAAGGAGATTTACCGCCTTTAAGAGGATGTTGGTGACCCTTGGTGGGAAAGACACCAGGACAGGAGGGAGTCTCTTCCCTATCTACTTGTACGTCATGATAGTAGAGAAGAGAATTCCTTGTATCTCTTCCTTCTATCTCTGGAAGTCTTCCAAAAGCTGCACATGTATTTCCTAGTAGGCCTCATGGCCTATGAAGTCTCTAGCTTCCAGGAAAGCTGAGTCAAGCTCGATGAAGTTTGCAATGATATAGGACTGGTGTTTATCCACAAACTTCTGGCCCGCTTCATCGAGTTCGACTGTTGTTTCGAGAAGTTTCTTTCCCGATCGTGTGGTGACTGAGGGCGCATCGCCCAATTTCGTAAGAGTCTTGCCATTATAAAGGGCAAGGGCCGTAGTAACGTCAGGCATGGGGGTGTCTTCACTAGCCATAACTTAAGAATATAGTGTTACGGCAGAGGTCTTCGGTACAGTATAAGGCTCGGTAAAGTGCAAGTGCCACTCAATAGAGAAATGTATTACTGAGTAAACTCAGATATCTCAACGTGTTCTAAGTCTGGATCCACAAATACACTTTCCTATATTGTAGAGAAGAGAGAGAGAAGCAAAGTTCAAGACTAAGAATGAATATATTCTTAAGGCTCATAGCTAGTCTGTAGACTGAAGAGAGAAGGAAGGAAAAGAACATGAAGCGACCAACGACCGTCCTTTTATACCCGTCTGTCTAAAGAAATGAGTCATATATGACAAAGGAGATTATATAAGAATTAGAACCCAAAAGAAAGCCTTAGAAACCCCATGACTCATTCTATCATCATCTGACGCGATCGTAACATTCCTAGGAGTCGTAATGGAAATGATCAGTGTTATGGTCTGAGCTCGGATCGCTGATCTCGGGTAAGATCATCATCACGCGATTTCTGGCTCGATCGGCTTGAGTCATACCAACCGCGAGTGACTAAGTCATGGGAGATACTCAAGTTAGTCCGATCATGTGAGGTACACTTGAGAGAGGATGACGGGTGAGTCAGACCCTGACTCATCTTTATCAGAGGCACCACATATGACTCATCCAGAGGCAGAGCCCTTTGTCACATGGTCCTTTCGCATGGCACAGGGGTATACTCACTGGAAGTTGCTCATCTAACTAGACTTATTATCGTGCATAGGCCTTGGTACCGTGGCTGTAATATCTACCTACCGTAGGTTACGGATTGGGTTTAGTCCTAAGAGAAAAACAGCAACCAGTCGTAACGCAGTTGCGACAATTATTCCGCAAAGTTAGCACGTCTATCTTCCGAATGTGGAGGAAGGCCTGCCCCAACACGGCAGCGCATTAGTGTGGACTATCTGACCCAGAAGCGTGGCTAGAACTGCAGAGAAGTAACCTTTATACTCGCCTGTTGTTCACCGCTGAGTCCCACCCCATTCACAAAGTACACCCAAAAGTACACCCCGCCGACGCTAGGATAGGGATGGGAATTCAGTCGTCTGCCTCCTATCTACACAACCGAAAAACAGACCGCAGACTCACACCCTTACAGTCTGTGACCGCAGAACACGACGAAATCTTCCAGGGACGAACCCTCATGTGGGGAAGCCCGGAAGCTTATACCCGACTGGCCAGGCCTGTCCAGGCAGTGGGCTACCTGTACCAGAAAATGCCCAAAGTGACCAGGATTGCAAGATTTTGGGCGCTAATGGAGCAATGCGATGCAGAATTTGTAGGGTTTAGCGATGGAGCGGTAAACAGCTAGGGAGCAGGAGCCGCGGCTCAAGTTTTCCGTGTCGCTGACTACAAATCAAATACCGAGAATGCACAACCGGTCTCACGGAAAGTGATAAGGTTAGGCAAGTATGTGTGCGCAAAATCGGCCGAGCTTTTCGCTATAGAAGCAGGCTTCTCAATCCTTCCTCCCCTCGCGAAATCTGTTTTGTGGTTCACGGATAGCGAGTTGGCCATAACTACAGCGTCAGGCGCCGCCCAGGATAGGGAAGACCAGTTCTGGACGGCTAGACTCTCACGCGGCGGACAACTGGACTCATTCTCGGCGTGTCTCGCCCATATACCCAGTCACTCTGGTATCACCGCTCATAAGTGGTGTGACAAAGCAGCAAAAAATGCATGCGGCTCACCCGAGGGAGATGCTCAGTACGTAGACAAACGCTCGGTCAGGAGCTGGGCCAGGAAGAGGTGCCAAGAAAAGTCGTACAAGGCAACCCAATCTTCTAGCTGATATTCCCCTCCTCACAAAATTCCAGACGTAGACGTGGCGGATGTCCTTCCCACGGCGTTAGGAATCAGAATCGTAAAACTGCACTCAGGATACAACTGTCTCCCCAGCTCCGGGATTTTCCAGGATATTCTACCGTGCCCTTGCGGTAGTCAAAGCCAAGCAAACCTTTTCCACTACCTCTGGGTATGCCCGAGGTTTGAAAAAGACAGAGTCGATCATCTAGGCCAGGTACCACAAGGATCGTGGGAAAGCTTGGTCTATGAAGCGAAGCACGCAAAAAGCCTTGAGCAATGGCTACTATCCTCAAAGCTCGGTACTGAAATTTTGGTAGAGCGAGCAGAAGAGTCTCGCGACGGGGACACGTCAGGCGAGGAAGAGGGGGACGGACGGGAAGAGTAGAGGCGTTTCCTTGGTTTTCTGTTTGCTTTGGGTAGTTTAGGGCATTGCTGTCTGCTGGCTGATCCCGGTTATTTTCCCCTGGTCTTGTACCTAAATTAAATATAAATTGGATTCTCCCCCTCCGGCGTTTGTACTGAACAAATACGAAAAAAAAACCATACCTGTCCGGCGCTATCCCAAGTTCTTTCGCTTTCACTAAATATCCATTTCTGCATTGAAGTGAATCGATTCGCGATAATTTATACTTTCTTCAACTACCACAAGCTTCATCTTAAGGAAGATAAGAAAATGGGAATCGTTAAAAAAGTAAAAAATGTTTTTCGCTCTTCAAACAACAGCTCGCAGTCTCTTTCGACACATCTCACACCAACTAAAACGGGCGATAAGAGACGTAAGTCCACTGATGGCCGTATACAACGTACTTCGTCCGCCGGACCGTCTTTAGGACCTTTCACACCAAACGAGCATGAGAGGCCTGCATCCTCTTCCCGACACGTTCCTCCATCGCCAGCAGCTCCGGCGAATGCGACTTCTCCAGGAGAAAAAAATGTAAATGACGTTCAGGACCGGCAATCGTCATTACCTCCGAGGTATATATTCAGAGCTCTCCTAACGTTAAAAGTAGATCTCCGACAATCTGGGCTAACTGTGAACAAATACAGTCGTTCGAAAACACTGTGGGAGAAGGCCGTCGAGAAGTTAAAACCAGAAGACCGAAAACAGTTTAATTTCGATGACGAGGACAAGTGCGAAATACTAACTGAGTTGTTGAAAGAAGTAGAAGCCAAGCAGCAGGAATGTGAAGAAAAACAATGGAGATATCGGAAAAAGAATGGGGATGAGGTAATTCTAAGGGACATAGCGAACCGCATCTCTACAAACCTAAAAACGTTTGCGGACATTGGAGACACTGCCTTTCAATATGGTCCGCAGCCTTTGTCCGCAGCATGGACCGTGTTTCGATTTATTCTAAAAGTATGTATTAGCAATTAAATGAACTTTATTTTACCCCAGAACTAATGATAATCTATTGGTCAGGTTGCTACAAACGATATGGAAACGATGGCAAACCTCTTATCTGATCTAGCGTCCATTTCCTGTATTTTGAGTCGCTGTGCGATATATGAACGCCTTTACTGTGAAAGCGACCTTAAGTCTGCTCAAGATCTTATAGACAGTGTACCAGATCTATATGCGGCAATATTGGGATATCTCTGCCGTTCGAAAGAGTATTTCAGCCAGAGCACAGCAGGTACGAACTTTCATTAACGCAGGAAATAAAAGGAAACTAACGTCTATTAAGCACTCTATAATTCGTACTCCGTTAAGTTTTCTCCCCTCATGGAGGAGATAAAAAAACTCGAAAAGCAAGTGAAATATGCAGCTCGGACAGCTGCTGAAGAGCGTGAGATATCCACTGATTGAATTAATTTTGAAAATGATATCTAATAAGATTGTTCGTTTTATAGTTCAAGCCACGGCGAATGAGAAAATAAGTTCTGGTACTTATATACATCAACACTTCACATCTTTTCCAATCGGAACCGTGCTAACACCGGCAGCAGAGCAGCAAGAGATGAAAAAGAAACTTCAAATTCTTCATGTATTGGAAAACCCATTTCAAGAAATGAAACGTCAGGTCGAGGAAATGAAACCTCCAGTCGCAGAAATATATACAAACGTTCAAGGTATGTATCATTGATTGG
>JABYPW010002345.1:0-11573 GCA_016880775.1 Phymatotrichopsis omnivora | reverse complement strand
AGGTATTCTAGGTCGTTGTCTTTGCCGAGCAGCTTTTATGACGATGAAAAGTGATAAAAGAAGAGCGTAAAAGAGGAGTATGAAAAGGTAGAATGTAGGGGGGGGTTTGAAGAGTCTGAGAAGCCTGCTACAGAAGCAACCAACAACCTGTCCTTAAATACCCTTCCATATAAAGAAATAAGTCATCAGTGATATAAGAGATTATATAAGAAATAGAACCTGAAAGAAACCCTTTGAACCTCCATAACTCATTCTATAATCATCTAACACAATCGTAACATTCCTAGGAGTCATAATAGAAATGATCAGTGTTATGGTCTGAGCTCAGATCGCCTATCTTCAGGATGATCATCATAATGTGATGCTGGCTCGATCGGCTTGAGTCATACTAACTGTGAGTGACTAAGTCATAGGAGTTACTCAAGTTAATCCGATCATGTGAGGTATGCTTGTTGGAGGATGACAGATTAGTCAGATCCTGACTTAAAATAACATAGGTGCCACATATGACTCATCCAGAGACAGAGCCCATTTTCATATGTTCTTCATACATGAGGTGCAGGATATACTCACTGGAAGTTGCTTATCTAACTAAGCCTATTATCGTGCATGGGCTTTGGTACTCTGGCTGTAACACAGGCTAGGTACCAAAAACACTAAGGCTAATGCACTATCATGATGTGGAGACCATGTCCCTACAGAGGGGGTACCAGAGTGTAAACTCCTTTTCCTCAAACTGGGTCAATACATTGCGGCATCTGAAAGGGTCACTCTCAACATCCTTGCAGAATTTATTGAGGATCTTTATCATTCTCTGGTCTCTGACCTAGAAACCCAGGAACTTGTTAACAAACTTCTATCAGTATATGAAATTTCTGATTTTATACTCCTCTATAATAACATATAGTTTATCCCCTCACACCTCCATACATCGGTCCTAAAGACAGGGCATGATCACCCATCAGCAGGCCACATAGGCCATGACAAACTATATAAGCTTGTCATGAGGGATTTTTACTGGCAGTTACTACACAAAAACATAGCCAAATATGTCACAACATGCCACACTTGTCAAATAAATAATGCCCATTGACATAAGGCTTATGGCTATCTTTTGCCCCTTAGTCTCCTTCATCGCTCTTGGGAAAGTATCTCCATGGACTTCATCACCAAACTTCCTCCCTCAGATAGTCATACCTAAATTTAGGTTATAGTTAACCGATTCTCGAAAATGGTACACTTTATTTCTCTTGACATTAATACTACCTCCAAGGATCTGGCTAACACCTTTGTCAAAGAAATCTGGAAGCACCATAGCCTCCCAACCAACATGGTCTCTGACTAAGACCCTAAATTCTAAGCTTGGTGGAAGGAAACCATGACTGCCCTGGGTGTCAAACTATCACTGTCTACCATAGCGCACCCTCAAATGGATAGCCAGACCAAAAGACTCAATCAGATCCTTGAAGCCTACCTCTGGAACTATGTCTTGTATGACCAAACCAATTAGGTGTCACTCCTGCCTCTGGCAGACTTCGATTATAACAACTTAATTTCCTCTGCTATGAACTAAACACCCTTTTTGACTGACTATGGATATCACCCCTCGCCTGATATATTGTCTACGATCAAAATCTTTAAGGGGTCTGTAGAACTAGAACACGATTAGAAAGACATCTATGCCTAGATACTTACAATCTAATAGTGGGTAGTCAAGTTATATGATGCCAAGTACCTTGTATTTACTGACCAAACTCCCAGCTCCTTGGTTCTGCTCAAAAAAGACAATCTCCTAAACCTTAAACCTTCGAAAAAGCTTGACGCCAAATTTGCTAGCCCCTTTAAAGTTATCTCCAAAGTAGGACCTAGGGTATACAAACTAAAGCTCCCCTTCAACTAGAAAATACACCCTGTTTTCTATGTCTCACAACTTGAACCTTATGAGATATCCCTACAGTATCTGGCACCAGCGAAACTAACACCGGAACTCGACAATAGAGAAGAGGCGTACTTTGTTAAAGGTATATCAGAGATCCGTTTCAACTGGCAAAGGAAACAGATGCAATATTTCATCTTATGGGAATGATATCCACATGATTAAGGCACTTGGGAACCTATGGAGAATCTGCTGGTGAATGGAGAACTGATTGATGCTTTGGTTAAGTTCTGAAAAGACCAACCTCAGGCTGAAGAGAATGCCAAGAGACCTGAGGAGGATAGGTCAAGAAGAAAGCAGAGAAGGATATAGATAGGCAAGTCCCCTTATCCTTCACATGAGAGGCTGACAGTTATAGTCATATAGACTTAAAACGCTTTACTCTTAAGGAATAGGACCTTCACTCAGTATATTGAGGAAGGATCTGAAAACCTTCTACGGCCAGTCTCTCATCAGGACATTGGTCAAGAAAAATGCAACATGCTAATGACCTTATGTGCATAAGGGCATACACCTTTAGGAGCGGTGTAGTGTTACAGCCATGGTACTTAGGCCCATGTATGATAATAGGTTATATTATCTGAGTACCCTTTAGTGAGTATATCCTATTCCTCTATGTGTAATGACCATACATGAATGGGCTCTACCCTAAAGGCAGATATATGTAGTACCTCTATTAAGATAAGTAAGGATCTAACTAATCTGTCATCCTCTGACAAGCATACCTCACATGATTGGACTAACTTGAGTAAATCCTGTGACTTAGTCACTCATGGTTAGTATGACTCAATCCAATCGAGCCAGTATTGTATGATGACAATCAACCTGAAGATAGGTGATCCAAGCTCATAACAAGAGACTGATCATTTCTGTTATAACTCCTAGGAATGTTACGATTGGGTCAGATGATAATAGAATGAGTCATAGAGGTTGTAAGGGTTTATTTTAGGTTCTATTTCTTATGTAATATCTTATATCATTAATAACTCATTTCTTTAGATGGAAAGAGTATTTAACACATTTGTTGGTCACTTCTCTTGTCTTTCCTTTCCTTCTCTCTTTAGTTCCACAGACTAGCTATGAGCCTTAAGAATATATCTGTTCTTACTCTTGAACTTTGCTTCTCTTCTTTCTTCGAATGTAGGAAAGTGTATTTGTAGATCTACACTTAGAACAGTTGAGATATCTGAGTTTACTCAGTAATACTTTTTTGTTGAGTGGCACTTGCACTTTACTAAACCTTTACCTTATCGAAGACGCCTACTGTAACACATTGTTAGTGGTTTTACTACAGAGTGTATGCCTTACTTCACTTAGGTTTTTGCTTATGGTAGAGACTTGTTTGCTCAATTATTGTAGGTGTTATATACATTCTTATAGTTGGTTTTTAAGGTGTTCTACTATTCAACAAAGATTTCCATATCCTTGGTTATCTTGGGCAATGTTTACATGAGGAACTCCAGTGATATGGTGATATAATAGCATTGCAGTTTGTTATCTATACTGAGTTTGGCCACATTTAGGGTAGATGGTCAGATAGGGATTTAGGTGAGAGTTATAGTGCAAAGGACTCTTTATAGTCTAGCTGCTTCTTGTGTATTATGCTGTGAGGAAGAGGATGGGGCATTGGAGAAGGGGGTAGAGGAGTGAGAAGATATCTTTATAGAGATTCTTCTTTGTATACTGAGTACCAATCTCTATCTAAGAGCTAAAGAGGAAAAACATATCATGACAGTTTTTTGAAAGCAAAAGATAAGATAGTGTAATGATTTCAATGATGAGATAAATAAACTCAAAGAAGCCTGGTACCTTCTAGGGTATATGCTAGTTCATTCCTTTTTGTCTTTGTCCTTGGATTGATTGGTTATATTGTTGTTTATAGATGGCATCACTCTTTCTCCAGTCTTCTTTTCCTCACTTTGCTTTCCCTTTCCTTTTCCTTTTCCTCTACCTACACTAGACTATAGTTGTGCTCCTATATTTTGTTACTTGCTTGTATTCTGAGGTCCTACTATAGCTTAGGTAAAGGTTTTCACTTAGACTATAGCTGCTGTTTACTGTACCATTTACTGAGTTTTTTCTGCTTTCTTTTCTAGTTGTTCTACCTTTCATCCTAATGCTAGATTACAGTCCTAGAGGGTGATCAGCAGTGAGACTGGTGGTCAACTTTGTTATATAGGTCTGTAAAAATGTCTGCTAGGAATATACTCAATGGGGCAGTTTTTGTTGGAGTGCCTATGAGATCTGCTTATTCACTTATGAGGTTAACAAATCCTTGTTTTCTTGCTATAGTGCCCATGAGCTATTCAAGTAATTCCAATAGATTTATAGTAACCTAGCTTAGTCTAGGGCTGAAGGATTATGGGGGAATAGTAGTCTGTATGCTGGTGGACTTCATAGGCATAGCATCAGCATTAGTCATTTCCTTATCTATTCCTTTATATTTTTCATTAGTGGTGAGAAAGTCATCATCGCTATCATATTCTGGTCCTAGCACATATTCATCTAAGGAGCCTAGGATCCCTCCCTGGTAGAATACAGTGCTTAGGGCAAACTAGGCCTAGGGGTATAGGGTAGTTGTTGTAGAGGGGGCAGGTAAAGTATGTTGGCTAATGTTCACCAGCTTTATGAAGAGTAGGTATGCTACTTCTTGTACATTGAGCTGTGTAGGGATTACTTATAAGGCTCTACCTTTGACTTACTAGTCCTAGGCTAGAGGAATCAGGTAACGTATATCTGAGTTCTTGGGTATAGAGTGTTAGATGGAGGTGTTTACTGGCATAGGTACCCTGTCTTATATAGTAGGCTATTGCTAGGATTTAGATATTTTTACGACTGTATGATCAAGGCTAGGTCTTGCATATTGTTACAATATCTTCTAGATAGATTTATTGTAGTTTTTTAGGCAATAACAGCACTAGAGTACACTATGGTAGTGATATGTGACTAGGAACCTATCAGTTCTTATCTAGTTAAGGATAGTCCCCTATAGAGCAATCTCTATCTAAGTGTATATCCCTAGACAAAGAGGCTAAGGTATTCTAGGTCATTATCTTTCTTGGCAATTATTGTAAAACAATGAAAAGAGATAAAAAAGAAGTGTAAGAAAGTAGTGCAATATAGGGGGGGGTTTGAAGAGTCTAAGAAGCCTATACAAAAATAATGATGTTGATTATTCATTTCTGTTTAGTAACTACTCTACTTCTTCTATAGCTACCCAGGTCATCCACATGTAGTCAACAACTATAGTGTAGTACCTATTCTCCCCTAATAGAAAAAGTAAAGGTAAAAAGGAAAAAGCTCAAAAACCCTATCCTCCTCAAAATACCTATGTAAGCAAATGTCTAGAAATATGAAAGAAAGAAAGTAAAGTCTATTTGCTCCACTGGAAAACTACTATCACTAGTCCTAGGTGATAAGGAAACTATACATATCATGTTGGTACCATCAGTCATGACCATCAGGCTCAGTTCCATTTGTGAGGTGGTGTGCTGGGTGTACAATTGTAGCAGTCAGGCATCCTGTGGGAGGGGGAGCACATTTATTTACCTAGTTGTTAGTGTGACTTGGGATCCTGTCTTATGTTAGCTGTGTTCTGTGTTGGTACTATGAGGTGCATGGGGGTACTTGTTCTGATGAGCAAGGTCACCTAAGTGGTTGGTGCAATCACTCTGGGGGGCCTGAGCACCCCTCCTAGGAACTCTAAGAGCATCATAGTCAGGTGTGTTATACAGTTAGGAACTACAGGTATCTACTTGCCTGCTTGCTTACACGGTTAATCTTTAGCTATAAGAGGTATATATCAATGATTTATGTCAGGTATCGCTGCAAGAGAGTGTATTGCTTGTTGCAATGTATCAGGATAGCCTTCATATGCCAGGTATCAGGTATTACCTTTATGTACCATCATCGTAAAAGGAGGAGGATCTTCACCATAACGTATAGGGGGGTGGGTCAAGATTCAGTAGACTCATACCTATATAAATATGATGACGATTACTAATTTCAATTTTTAGTAACTACTCTACTTCTTCTATAGCTACCTAGGCTTGTCCTTATAGAGTCGATAACTATGAAGTACCACCTGTTCTCCCCCAAAACTGAAACAAATAAAGGAAAAAGGAAAAGATTATATCCTCCTCGAAATACCCTTTAAATGCCTAAGTGAGTGTCTACTTACATGAGAAAGAAAGTAAAGTCTATTTCCTCCATGTAAAAACTACCATCACTAGTTCCGGTTGATAAGGAAACTAAGGTGTTGTGTTATTACTAGCAGTCATGGTCTGCGATTAGGGCTCAGCTACTATTGTTGCACTTTGTTATTCATTTTTGTACAGTGAGGTATTCTGCAGGAGGGGAATATGTTATCCACATAGTCTCATTTGTTTAGTTTTGGTTTTCCTGACTTATATTAGTTGGTTTTTGTTGGAGCCATGAGGGGTACTGTGGTGTCGATGTAACCATATAAAAAGGTCACTTAATAGTTTATGCAATCACTCTATAGGGCCTAGGCACCCCTCCTAAGAGTTCTAAGAGTATCGCAGTAGGGAGTGTAGGAGGTATCATGAGACTTCACTTAAGCAAATACTTAGTACGGTTGTAGGTATGGTGGGTACCACAAGGGGACTCTCAACCTATCGAGTAGGCCATTCACATAGACCTACAGGACACCAGGCTATCTCATGTAGATGGTGTATACTGTTTACGACCATTGTCACACTTAGTCAGTGTAGAGTTGCAGTCTTTTCATCTAGCTGAGGATGGGAATGGTGATAGTTTCTGCTCATAGGAATGTAGGGGGTAGAAGAGTATTCAAGAGTGTCCTGCTACCTGTATAAAGAATGTGAACTATCCTACCTTTAAATAGACCTTTCCTAACCTAAGAAATGACTAAGAGATGATAAAGGAAAAGAAGGAAACAGAATCCTACAGAACATCTCATTAATAACCCTTGATCACTAATCATGATTCTTGCATAGCCTAGAAGGGTCTAGATCTTATACAGGTAATGATTAGTATTATATGAGCAATGGATTACCAATGCACTGATGCATTATTATCCTCTCATGATAACTAGCTCAATTGGTCAGACTCCCTATTCTACAAAGTGAATAAGTCCTTACATAATGTACCATTATTCCAATCATGTTTTGTCATATAGATATTACCAAGCTACAAATTATCAGTCCTGTAGTAGTGTACTAGAGATATCATATATAAGTCCAACAAGTGTAGAGCCAATCTTGACAGGTAGAGCCTAGTAGTAATGATAGGTATAATACTTACTATTTACATTTTAGGTACGTGTCTATCATCATGCAAGTCTATGCTACTATGGAACTATAACAGGTTTTGTCATGCTATAGTTAAAAGGCTACATATAGAGGTTATACCTAGGAACAATACAATATGATTTAAACCAAAAAAATATGTTTCTTACACTAGTATATAGGAAATTCAAAGCTTTATTAAGTTAGTTTTTAGCTGACTTCATGTACTCTAGTTTAAGTTTTAAGTATAATTTACCCAAAGTTTTCTTTTCAATATTATACTTAATACTTACATGTATACTAGACTAAACCTTTACTACTTTACCTTTAATAATAATCTAGAGGTTTTAGGATATAAGATGCTAGTATATTTAGGAAATTTATATACTACACTTCTCTATATTAAGTAACTCAATACTAGTTTAAAGGCTTTAAGTAGTAAAGAATATATATGTTATTGTAATCAGGTTAAAGTTAAGTTAATTGTAGAATTTATAACATAATAGAGCTAAAGTTTTCATAGATTAGTGTACAAAATCAATACATATAGAAACCATAGCCTATAGGATATATATATAAAGTTACTCAATTCCTCTATATATACTACTAAGTACTAAATAAGTGAAAAATATAATCTAAGCCAAATAAAGGCAAAAAGTACTAAATAGGAAGATCTATACAAATATATACATAGCAAGTAAAAGTTGAAACCATAATCCCTAATATTCATGATTGAATAAATAGTGATAGAACTAAAATAGTAACATTGTAGTACCAGCATATGACTAGACACTAACCACAGTAGGGATCATATTCTTCAAGCACTATTGAATATGTACTAAGTCCTAAGAAAGATTTCCTAACCACTAAATGATGATGATGATGATTCATTTCTATTTTGGTAGCTACTCTACTTCTTCTATAACTACCTAGGCTGTCCGCATGCAGTCCGTGACTATGGCGTATCACCTATTCTCCCCCAAACAGAAACGAGAAAGAAACCACGAGATCAGAAATCTCCCCCCCCTTAAACCTACACAACAGATATGACAACAGGCTTGAAAAGAAAATAGCTCTTCACTATAATCCCCAAGGTTAAATCACTGATTACCCTCCTCGGAACTATCGCCCAAGTTAAATAAAAGAAAGTATAGAAAAACGAAGGAAAGTATAGTCCGTCTCCTTCACTCAAAACTACCTACAGTAGTTCTAAGCGACACGGAGACTTTTCGGCGTTGTGTTGGTGCTAGCGAGTGGCTAAGCAAGCCAGTGATGTAGTGATCGGAAAGGTTTGTGTTGTTTTCGCGGTCAGGTATTCTGCGAGTGGGGACTATGTCGACTACTTGGCTTGGTTTGTGTTGTTCTGATTGCCCGACTTTTTGGTTGGTTTTGTATTGGGGCCATGAGGGGCGCTGTGGTGTTGATGCGACCGAGGGAAAGGTCACTTAGTTGTCTAGTGCGGACGCTCCGGGGGGCCTGGGCACCCCTTCTAGGAGCTCTGAGAGTGTCGCATTGAGGTTTTGCACGGTCAGAGGCTCGCTAAGCGATCCTAGAGCAACAGTACGATCCTGTGTTGCAACCTCCATGTGGAGACCGATCGTGTGTGTCCGTTCGCCTACTTGCTTAAACACGGTCGGGTGTCGGACGAAGAATGTGTGTGTCGACGATGCATCTCTGGTATTGCCGCATGAACAATGTCTTGCTAAGCCATGGTTTGCACAGTCAGGAAGGTGTGGGCTATCTGGAGCATCTGAAAAGGGATCATCATGTGCTGCACAAACTAAAAGACCAGCCTGGGTGCGGGCCAGCGAGGAGGATCTTCACCCCAAGGTAGGGGGTCTGTCGAGATTCTTAAGAAGCCTGTTCCTAACCACTAAGTACACTACACCTTCCTTAAAACCCTTAAAGGCTATTTTAATTATGCAAATACCTATGAAACCATATACAATATTCATCAACAAATAGTCACTAGAATATATAAGGCAAAGTAAAGCTCCAAGAAGCATGTTGAGGTATTTATTCAATGATTTGCACATGCAGCTTCTATAGCTCTTGGCCTTACCATGTTCAAAGTTGCTGAGGTTCAATAGCTTGCTAGGGGTAAAAATCACATGGAGAAGATTAACTGGTGATTTCTATTGAAATCACTGGTTATCAGAAACTTTGAATCGATGGTAAAGTTTGTTATTGAGCAAGTGAAGGACCCAAAAGAAACAGGGAAGAAAAGGCTATATCACTTGGCACCTAACCCCACACAAAGTTACTAAACAGATACGAGGGTAATGAGTTCGCAATTATAACTATCCTACTGTTATTCACAAGCCTAGAAATGATGGTTAAGAGACTGTTGGCAGGGGCAGTGAAAGCGACGCCGAAAAGCCGTTTGAAAGCGAAAGTCCAACTTCATTCTTAACACCTTCCTTGCACCCTTGCCCACTTGTTAAATTAGCAACTCTTATAGATAGGAGACTCTCGACTGCCTTTTGGAAGGGGTTTTTTTGTTCTCTCAATGCTTAAGTTGGACATTGGTAAGTTATTAGCTTAACTCGCTGTATTCTTCGCTTTTCAGGCTAATTATCGGATGTCCTAGGCTTTGGAGATAGTGGGTTTTTTTTTTTTTTTTTTTTTTTTTTTTTTTTTTTTTTTGTTTGTTTGTTTTGGGTCGAATTGTTGTACGTAGTGAGATAACAGCGGGTTTTTCTTCCGCTTCCAGGCACCATACAGTATATTTTGCCGCGCCGTTAAAATCCTTTGCCATTCAATGAAATATTCAAGACTCTGTACATAGATAGACATTCACCTTTTTGCTTTGGGAAGTTCCATTTGGTGAGGCAAAGGCTAGTCCCAATTGGGTTTTGGCGGAGCGGGTCGAATAGTCCAGCGACGTCAAGACTGGGCTTACCAAATCGAATCATGCCGAATCGATGTCGCCATATATTGTCGAAAGATGCGAGTAATGATACCAACCACCACAGTAAACCGGCCAAATACTAAATCTAACGATGTCATGACGAAGACACGCCATCTAAATCTCCCGGGGAAATAGGATTTTCGCCAAGATTGAATACGTAGGGTGGCGAAAGCTCACAGTAACTCCACGATTAGAGTTGAGAGGCTAGAGCTCAACGGAACTGGAGCTCAATGATATCGTTACGGCGCACATGCTGCTGTCTTTAGACACGGAGAAATCACCAAGTCCTGTGAAGATAGTAGGCACCCGATTTTGCATATAAGGAGCTGGAATTCCCCCCGTCGATCCAATTTCATCCACTCACTCATCCACATCATCTACAATCACATTCATTCTTTGGAAAGCAAAACAATTTCACTCATTTAAACACACTCTTTTCTGTTCATTTTTAAGACAACGGTATTCCATCAATTCCAGAACTCCGGGTTGAAAATGAAAAAAAAAAAAAAGAAAAAAGAAAAAGAAACATTCTAACATCCTCTCCAGAAAATGCAATTCTCCATCAAATTCATCCTCGCCATTGCCGCCTTCACCGGGACCGTTTTGGCTTCGCCCATGCCCAACGAGCCCTTGCAGCCGGGATATCACGACAAATTATCCAAGAGCTACGACCACAACCACTTCCCCTACAAGAAAGACAAGGACTACATATTTGATGAACACAAGAAGTGGGACCCATACTGGTCGTACGGCAACGACTACTCCGAGTGGACCAAGAAGGGCAAGGAGTACACGGACTATGACAAGGACTACAAGAAGTACGACAAGTACAAGGACGAGTACGAAAAGATCGACTACGATGCTTACTACGATAACGATATTTATGCTAAGGAAAGCGAAGTCGAGGTTGAGAAGGCCGGCTACGAGTGCTGCTACGGTGGGTAAACCATGTCCGAATAGCGGATATGTAGACGATAAGCATGGCCGGCGGACAAGGGGAAAAAGTAAAGAGCTGATACATGAACAGGATACGACAAGGGCGCCAAGTACGACAAGGGATACGGCTATAGCAAGGGCTACAACAACGAGTACGAGACCGAGACCGAAGTAAAAGACATTGACAACCACGGATGGAAGGACTTTGACAAGAAGGAGAAGGACTCCGAGCGCAAGTACTGGGTCAGCGACAAGGAGGACAAGGACCAGTACAACAAGGACTACGAGAATTGGAAGAAGTGGAACGAGTACTACAAGCCCTCTTACCACCACTACCGCCACTGGTAAGCCGGCCGCCGGCTTCTAAAGCACCTCAATCCAGGGGTGGAGTGCGAAAGGGTTCCGCATAATTGGGTTTATTGGTGCTTAAAACTGTCGGTTCCTGGGTTCTTCACTCCGATTTTCTTGGAGGGTTTGTATTCTATATTTGTCCTTTTTTTTTTTTTTTTTTTTTAATGTG
>JABYPW010002344.1:0-11575 GCA_016880775.1 Phymatotrichopsis omnivora | reverse complement strand
TGAATTTCCCCCCCCCCCCCGTATGCTCTATAGGGGGGTCTTATGATAATGGTTAGTATAGTGTCTAAACTTACAGCACTTAGAGTACTAGGTAGTAGGTATATTAGTCTACATAACTCTAATAGCATAGGGTTTGTTGAAAATGAATATACCTTACTTATATATAGGTCTTGTAGTATCTTGTAGTTAAATATTAATAATGATAGAACTCATAGGCTTATGTTAATTATCTTTAGGGTTGATTATGTGAGAGCTCTATATACAGATACTAGTAGAAGTAAGAACTTCCCTAGTAATAACTATGGTATGATAGGGAATTTTAACTAATATTTAAGGGATGATATATATGAGAACTAACTGATGGTATAGTCTATCCTAGAGGTAAAAATACTCTCAAGAAGTAGCTTTTTTAATGATTTATTTAATATACTTACCTACCTATAGGTATATAGGGGACAGCTTATAGGGTGGTAAGGTAATCCAGATAGTAGCATAATTATTGATAGTAATATAAATAAATATATTATGAGGGAGGTAGTACCTTCTAGGCTTTGGCCTAGTAGTTTAATAGATAGTAGGTAGTAGCTAATATTTTATTGTAGTTGTTTATCCCCTATATAGTATGGCCAATAATAGTCTAAATATTATAAGTAGTACTTTTCAGCAACTACCCTTTAGCCAAATTAGTAGATAACTATTACACTATAAAATAAATCATAAAAATTATGCTATAGTTTACCTAGACATTTATTCCTTAGGTAAAGTAGGTTGAAGAAAGTATGTAATGTATTAGTAATAACTACTTAAACTCTAGACTTTATTAACATATATAAACTATCTTCCCAAACTATCATAAGATCATAGAGGGATAAGTGTGCAAGATATTAGTAATAACTACTACATAATGCTATAAATTTGATAGGAGACTTATAAAGGATGTTTTAGCTTAGTATAGTAATAACATCTTATAATAAAATTGTATTATTAACTAGACTTAGATATCTTAACACATAAGTAGTAGTTAACTGAAATCACTAACCTATATTATTATAGAGTATAAGTAAGATAAAAAATCTAGAAGAGAGATAGTAAGATATATTCTTAAGACTTAAACATAGTTATTAGGAAAGTATAAAGCTAGAAGTTAAAGAGGAAAGGAAAAGGAAACAAGTCTTAAAACTATAAAAATCCCTTTTTATAGCTATCTATCTTGTCCTCCCTCGGATCACTGATGTACGGACGGGGCGTCGCACTCAATTAAGAGCATATGACATAGTTGCGTAACACAGGAGCGATCTCGCTAAGTGCCGTCAGGGTAACCCTTCATACGGCCATTGTGGTCATCGGTCGCATTTGCATACAGGGACTGAACCAGTAATTAGGTAACCCTGTATGGTAGGGGAAAACTCGCTTACGCTACAAAACCTGCAACCAACCGGTAATTCGTGGTATGGAATGGGACGAGTGGGATTTGAACCCACGACCTTGCACGTTACCGCACAATGACACCAGGACAGCCATACCACTAGACCATCCTCACCCCCCTTTTTATAGCTATTTCTAACTAAGATAATATAAGAAATTACAAAGGAAATAAAACCTCTGGAAAATATTCTGATTTCTAAAATATTATAGGTAAGAGAACTTCCTAAAAGATATGCATGTGATGTCTAGAAGTTAGTTCTATATTTGTGTATAACCATTATAGATCTCTTAAATATAACTTCTTCTATCTATGACATTAGATGGAATTACTAATAAGTAACTTATGATGAGATCTAGGTGACTACTATTGTCATTGATCATATTTAAACTTGTTATAAGATTCCTTCAGTCACTATTTTATAGATAGGGTATTTATACTCAATTAAGAGTAAAGACATAGTCATATACATAGGAGTATTAGGATATACCTTCATCTGCTAAGTACTATTAGGGTAACCTTTATATGGCCATTATGATTATCAGTTATATTTGCTTACATAGACTTAACCAGTAATTAGGGAACTTTACACAGTCAGGGAAAATTCACTTACATGATAATACCTGTGACTAACTAGGAAATTGTGGTATTAAGGAGTGGTATAAGCAGGATTAGAACTTATAATATTATGTATTACTATACAATGATACTATAACAGCTATACCAGTAGACTATCCTTACCCTAATCATAGTTGAACTGCAATTAACTTCCCTATTTCAATCACTTGCAATGTGGATAGGGCTTTTATACTCGATGATGAGCAAGGATATAGTTACATATTATAGGAGTATTAGGTATATACATTCATTCGCTAAGCACTATCAGGGTAACCTTTATATAACCATTAAGGTCATCAGTTACATTGCTTACATAGACTTAACCAGTAATTATGGAACTATGTACAGTGAGGGGAAACTCACTCACAGTATAAAACCTATGACTAACCAGAGAAACATGCTATTAAGGTATAGCACAAGTAGGATTTGAACCTACAATAGTGCATGTTACTATACAATGAGACTAGGATAGCCATACTACTAGACTATCCTTACATAGATCATAGTTAAAGTAGTTATTTGATTCCTTCAGTCTCTATTATATAGATAGAGTATATATATTCAATTAAGAATAAAGATATAGTCACATATATAGGAGTATCAGCATATACCTCCATCTGCTAAGTGCTATCAGGGTAACCTTTATACAGATATTATGATCATCGGTTATATAGATCATAGTTAAAGTTATCCTATATACCTTATATAATTACAACCTTACCCTTACTTAGTTAGAGCTTAGGTAGTGATAATACTAGCTAAGGTAAAGATACTATATTAGAGGCTCTAATAAGTAGGTAGTATATAATGTATAAAGAAGTTAGTATAATATGCAAAATTTGCTGATATAATATTTTCTAATAACTTGGAACTAAGTTTTATACATACCTAGTACTATAAGTAACCTGTGACAGATCACCCTATATAGATCATATATGACTTGGTAAAGATACCTCAGGTACACTTCGCAAACATTACTAAGTAAACTCAGATATCTCAGCTAAATGAAAGCTCAACTGGAAGATATCTTTCTTACGATGATCGGGTGGACTTCAAGTGTAGAAGACGAGAAAGACGAATATATTCTTTAAGGCTTCAAGATAACTCAAAGGCTTTCACAATGGTGATTACAGAGAAGACAAGTAGCTATGTGCTAAAGAAGGAAGGAAGGAAAGAACACAAGACAAGAATAACCAGGTACTTATATATCCCATCCTTTACCTAAGCTGACAAAGAGATGACAAAGGAAATAGAACCACAAAGAACCAAGACCCATTCTAGACCATCTCCTTATTCCTAATCACCGAAACCTGTAGAAGAGTATGACAAGGACAGGGCAGGATTAGTACTTGATATGACTATGATTGCCTATCACCCTCTCAGGCCTCACTCCCAATTTGTGATAGTCTCTTATGATATGAGTCCGATTACCCGATCATGACCTCATAGCTGACTAGGCCAATATTACATCATTCTGATAGCCGATAATATGGTAACTATGAGGGCTGACTTACTATGCCTAGTTAGGGCTAATGGCAAAGCCATACTATGCCATGCTATGCTACGAGATCATGTGACAGAGGATCGTCTCTAGAGCACTCAACACAATGGTGAAGGGTAGAGATGGCATACTCACATGTTGACAATATAAGTGTAACCTCCATCATAGTGCATCGTCCAGGTACCTTGACACTGACTACTACTGGTGTTCATAACATAACCCCAGATAATCAGTATTCTCTAATAATAACCTAGTAACTCTTGACTATCTTTCTATTATATACAAGATTACTACTCTTAAGCTGACCATATCTTGCTTCTTTTTTTCAATATGAGGGAAACTAATTAAGGCATATAGAGTACCAGTATTCTAATAGGGGTATTTTGACCTTTATATGCTCTATTTTATATTCCTGCTACCTAATAAATAGGTATACTATATGTAGAATATAGAGTACTCCTTTCACCTCTTATCTGACTTCTGAAGAAACTACTATAGAAGTAATAACTTTTTAGCAATAATAGTAGAGATATTGTAGGACTCTATATTGTAAATATAAAGCCTATAGTAGTCCTATTTATGTGCTACTCTAATAAACTACGGTGGATGGGAAGTTTGTTGGAAGTCTATACCCTGAACTTATAGGTAACTTACTCTGAAGGGGGGATAAGCTACAAGCTAAGTAGTATATAGTAAGATAGTTTTGATAACTTGATCACCTCTTATACTCAAAAACCTTATATATACAAATAAGATTCTTGATCTGATTTTTTTGGAGCAAAGTGCTTCAACTTGTCAGCTCAACATAACCTATAGCTCTTACTAAAGAACTGCTAGAAGGTACTAACATGATTATAAGGGACTTTTTACCCTGCCTCTATATTGCCTATAACTATGATCATAAAGTTCAATTTCGTATTGAGCTGCTATGCAAAACTCATGGGGTACCCTGCAAGTTTGTAAGAGGCATGTCCAAGTTCTTATCCATTAGTTATGTGTTAACAAAAAGTGTTAGAAAAGATATTACCAGGTATTCACTATTATGTATACTTAACATCTTAAGAAATTATATAGTGTAACTTTTACATGGTGTATTTAGGATACTACTGCCAATTCAAAAACAATGTAAGAATGACAATCGGAGGATATTTGCTTTATATGTAATAAGAGGAATAAAGGTGGTAGATTTGACTATTATACATTAGCAAGAAAAGAAGAAAGACTACTAAGCAACGATGACCCCTTCTTTATATCCACAAGGCCACACTAAGAAAATATGCCAAGACAGAACGTAGAAAACAGAAAACCCTAAGAACAGAAGCCAAGACAGAACACCGACACTGCCGGAATACGCGAGTGGAAAACAAGGAAAGAAAACGTAAAAGAACGAGATAATCTGAAGTAGACCCGAAGGCATCGCTTTTCACAACCATTCGTATTGGATTGTGAGGGCTTAGCGGCACAGTTAAAGAAGACATGTCCTTTGGAACGGTACTAGTAAGTTCTCCCTATCAAGAACTTCGCTTTCAAGTGATGTAGCAAAACTAATGTATTAGATATTGAAGCAGTGCTGCCGGCGAATAGTCAAGAAGAAGAGATATTGAGTTAAACAACTAAGAGGTTTGATATTTTATTCTTCATAAAGCTAATTTCCAAAAGACACCGAAACCTTTGCGAGGAAAAAGAGGGGGAGTGCTATTAGCATTGTATATATTGATGAATGTAATATTAGTGAAAAAAAGTTCCTTAAGCTTATTTGCCGTCCAAAATGCTCCATAGTCTATTTTCTGAGCCGTGGAGCTGCTCCGTGAATCCAGTGATCGATGCATCGAGACGGAAGTCGAGGCAGCTTCTGATTTGCAAATGCCGTGGGATCCGTGGTGCACCCAGTATAGCCACAAGTGGCTCATATGCACTTTACACGCTGTGGATTTGCGAGCACAATCTTGAAATATCCACAAGCTAATGCTGACACCGCACGACATGGAAACCCAGGCATGTTCTAACACCCGAGTGATGCGCTATGATT
The DNA here is from genome assembly GCA_016880775.1 of Phymatotrichopsis omnivora. Taxonomy (NCBI): domain Eukaryota; kingdom Fungi; phylum Ascomycota; class Pezizomycetes; order Pezizales; family Rhizinaceae; genus Phymatotrichopsis; species Phymatotrichopsis omnivora. The sequence goes on along the minus strand of JABYPW010002344.1, from coordinate 6,004 downwards.
TCTGGTACTAACTAAGGGTGGGGGATGTGGGATGAGGGGACAGGAACAACTTCAAGCAATTATGCATATCTAGTAAGGCAATAGATTTGCACAAATTCCGAAGCAAAGTATTTTCCTTAATTCGTTTCCACAATATTTGCCGTACTCTACGTTTATATCTTGTTACCATCTACATCGAGGTCCGCTGACGTAACTCCGCTCCATCGCCAAGATTTCACCACTCTCGGCCCCGCGAACTTTAGGTACTTCCCTAGCAACCGCCGCAAAAAAAAAAAAAAAAAAAAAAAACCTGCAAAAAAAAAAGTTCAAGCTTCACGGTCCTACCTTTATCTCCCCAACGTTCGCAATTCCAACAAGCAATGACAAAAGTTAGCAAGCTGGTAAGTAAACATGCATCCTCGGCAGCGATAGAAAGCGAAGAGAGAAGAGGCTAATATAATTGGGGAGTGAACGGAAAAAGAAAGCCGCCCTTGAGCGTTACCAGGGCAAGGACCATGTTCGCAAGAAGCAAAAGAAGGTTTCGCGTCGGCTGCCGAAGAAGATAAGGGGAATTGAGGCGGAAGATAGCGATGAGGTGCCGGAGTTGGTGGATAGTGGTTTGTTAAAGAAGGCGATGGAGGTAGTTAGGGAAGAGGCGAAAGAGAAGGACGACGAGGCCGACGGGCAGGAAAAGGAAGAGGGAGAGGGAGAAGAATGGGAGGATGAGGAGGACGAAGAAGAGGAGGACGAAGAAGAGGAAGAGGAAGAAGAAGAAGAAGAAGAAGAAGAAGAAGAAGAGGAAGAAGAAGAGGAGGATGAAGAAGAGGAAGAGGAAGAAGAGGACGAAGAAGAAGAGGAGGAAGAAGACATCTCTCTCTCCGACGTGGAAGATGAAGACCTCGCAGTCCCCGACATAATCCCGCACCAAAAGCTCACAGTCAACAACCGCAGCGCTCTAACGCAAGCGCTCTCTTCCATCGCCCTCCCGCTGTCAACCTTCCCCTTCTCCGAGCACCAATCTATCACCACCGCCGAACCCATCGAAATTAAGGATATCCACGATGATCTCAACCGCGAGCTCACCTTCTACAAACAAGCACTTGACGCCGCCAAAATAGGGCGGGAGAAGCTCATAAAGGAAGGACTACCGTTCTCTCGACCGACGGACTACTTCGCAGAGATGCTGAAGGACGATGAACACATGGGGAAGATTAAGCAGAAATTGGTAGACGAGGCAGTGTCAAAGAAGAAGGCGCAGGAGGCGAGGAAACAGAGGGATCTCAAGAAGTTCGGGAAACAGGTGCAGACGGCGAAGTTGCAAGAACGGGAAAAAGCGAAGAAGGAGACATTGGAGAAGATTCAAATCCTCAAGAGAAGTTCGTCCCTTCTCTACTTCTCCATATGTATACTCGACATGCTAACAAGCACCAGAACGCCAAGGTGCCGAAGCCGAGTTCGAAAACGAAGAAGACATGTTCGACGTTGCACTCGACGAGGAAACAAAAGACTCTCGCCGCAAAGACCGCGATGGAAAACTAAACTACAAGCGCCAGAAGAAAGACCAAAAATATGGATTTGGCGGGAAGAAAAGATTTTCCAAGAGCGGGGATGCGATGTCTTCGGGAGACCTTAGTGGGTTCTCGAGTAGGAAGAATAAGGCTAGTTTCCCGGGAGTCAAGAAAAGGAAAACGCCGCAGCGGCCAGGAAAGGCGAGGAGGGCTGCTAAGAGGTAAGGGGTTAATAGATGAGGGGGGGAGATAGGAGCGGTTTTATCCTTCGGTGTCGTAATATTAAAAGTGTTGCTTGTATGAATATGAATAAAAATCATGGATTTACGAAAAACTATGAAGGGCCAATCGACAGCGGTTTATTGTGGGAAATGGGAATTGTGATCGGCCCTCGAGCAATCGACTTGTTCTTGATGGTTGCCCGCTGGCCGGAATCAAATCTTATCTTGAATTGACAGGATTAATTACGCCGCTGGCTGAATTGGGCTTATGAATTTAGATTTGTTCGTGATGTATATATATATTTTCACAAAATCTCTGCCGTCTTGAATTGAACGCAATAATTCAGAGACTTGGTTATAACGCAAACGCGAATCTCATATGAGCTGAGTGATAATTTTATTCATTTTGATGTTTCAACTTTTCAAATCTATTCCATCTGCCTCACAAATTCAATAACCACAGACCCGACCCAAACCCGTACACATGCGGGGGAAAAAAAAATTATGTATAGCAAAGAAAGCAGAGAATTTTTACACAGAAAAAAGCGATTTGTGTGCTAAAGGGAGCACTTGTTATCCATTAATGATGGTGCAGGAAATTTTCGACAACGGTCAATTTTTTCTAATGGCGCTGCTCCGGGTGATGCGACAGGACGGTTTGGGCGCCGGGGGTCAACGACTATAACGATTAGCATATTGAGCACCGGGGTATTCTCACAGTCAGCTGAAACTCACCTCTGTAGTCCTCTGCTGCATCTATTCCCTTCATTAGCGCTCGCAATACCCAAGAAAAGTAGAGTGACATCAACAAACCTGCATCTCCTTCTCCATCTCAATCATCTGCTGTTCCTCCGCCATCGCAAGCCCATACGGCACTCCCAACATAATCGCCGAAGTGCTAAGAACCCACAAACTTTTTCCGCCGAACGACACAGTCGAGGAAATCCAGCGATATGTGGTGGATACAGCGTTCGTGACCATCGTGCGTTGTTTAATCGGGATCATATCCTTCAGCGCTACCAGACGCTCATAGAACGTTTCCTCAAGCGTCTCATCTTCGTCCTCATCCTCGGTAATTTCGGAGTCCGTGTCGGTGTAGTAGTCGTCGTTTTCTTCGTCCAGGAGCTCGGACCTGGACTGGGACTCGGCGAAGTGCTCGTCTTCGACTTCTTGGAGTTTGACCATTTGGGTGGGATTTGTTTGGAAGGGTGTTTTTCCGTTTGGTTTCGGAGCGACAGGTGAGGAAGGTGGGATGACGTTGTTGAGTCCGCGAGGTAGTTCGAGCTCAAGGGCTCGAGCTGCAATTTTTTTTTTTTCCATTCAGTGTAGGAAGCGGTGTGGCGCGGTGCTACACATATGCCACATGTGGCTAGTTATTCAACGCCACACACAACCATTACGTGTGGCTATGCATTAGTAAAGCCAGGATTTATCATCCATGCGCCGCAGAGCTCATGAAATCTGTCTTCATGAAGGAAATTATTTCAAATCCCTAGCTATCCTCCGAGCTTTATTTTGTTCCGCACATACATACGTATTCACATCATCGCCGACCACCTAGAGCTTGAACAATACAGTTTTTGACCAATTAACAAAGAAGTTTGTTACGATGAAGGGAATCGTTTCCTTCTTAACATTATCGCTGTTGACGCTGGTCCAGGCGAGCAATGTTGTTGAGTTGACACCAAAGAACTTTGACGAGGTGGTTCTGAAGAGCGGGAAGCCGGCATTGGTGGAATTTTTTGCGGTGAGTTTGCATATTTAATTGCAAGTTTATTGGAGAATGCTTACTGATGAGGGTGAATAGCCTTGGTGTGGACGTAAGTGAAGTTTCTAAGTTTATCTGGAGCTCCCTGTTTGACAAGTTTCTCCGACCAGACTGCAAGAATCTCGCGCCGATATACGAACAGCTCGCCGACTCGTTTGTGAGCCAGAAAGATAAAGTCACAATAGCCAAGGTCGATGCCGATGGTATATTCCCCTCCTTCCTCACAATTGACGGGACTGGATGCTGATTGTTGGCAGACCACAAAACTCTCGGCAAACGCTTTGGTGTTCAAGGTTTCCCGACATTAAAATGGTTCGATGGCAAATCTGAGACACCTACGGACTACGACAGCAAGAGAGATCTGGAATCGCTTCAGAAGTTCGTTACAGAGAAATCCGGAATCCGTGCAAAGGTCAAGAAAGAGCTGCCAAGTAGTGTCGTTGCGTTGACAGATGCCGATTTCGATAAAGTTGCCCTAGATCTTGACAAGCACGTGCTTGTTGAGTTCTATGCTGTGTGTTTCACCTTCCACCCCTTCCGTTAACTCCTGAGATTAATGAAATTTGTAGCCTTGGTGCGGCCACTGCAAAGCTCTTGCCCCCACCTACGAGCTCGTCGCCACACACTTCAAAGACGAGCCCTCGGTGGTCATAGCCAAGGTCGACGCCGACTCCCCCGAAGCCAAAGCCACCGCCGAAAAATACGGCATCACCGGATTCCCCACTCTCAAATTGTTTCCGAGGGGCTCGACCGAACCGATCCCGTATGACGCCGGCCGCACCGAAGCTGCGTTGGTTGAGTTCCTCAATACCCATGCTGGGACCCACCGTGCTGTCGGCGGAGGTCTCAACGAGATGGCTGGGCGCGTTGAGAAGCTCGATGAGATTCTGAAGAAGCTTGTTAAGGGCGATACTGCGACTCTGGAGACTGTCACGAACGAGGTGAAAGAGGTCATTGGGGACTTGACGGAGACGTATGCCCCGTATTATGTTAAGGTCCTCGAGAAGATTGCCAAGAGCAAGGAATATGTGGAAAAGGAATTGAAGCGTCTGGAGGGAATTATTGCGAAGGGTGGTTTGGCTTCTACTAAGTATGGGCGTGACATTACGTTTTATGATTGTGTTTTATGGGATGTATGGGTGCTGATTATGAAACTAGGTTGGACGACTTGACCGCTCGCAAGAATATCTTGAAACAATTTTATGCGGAGGAGGCGCCGGCGGCGGTGAAGGACGAGTTGTAGAGGATGGTACTTTCGCTTTCGTTGAGCTAGATTGCGGAGGTTATACCCGGAGGCAATCATTTTACAGCACTAGTACTTAATTGAAAACGCAATTGAATTGGTATGGATTGGGTTGGGATAGAGTTGTATGATTATTAAGCTTGAACATAAAACATAAACTACCTATCGAAACGAAAGAATCATAATTGCTTTGCGCTTTTCACAAAGACTCCTCAACGTCATGTCACTGTAACCGTACCTCTGGTGCTGCGGCTGCCAACCATTGGATAGCGTAGAACTCTATCACGTGATCATTGGCACTTAGATACCAAAAAATCCGCCCCATCAGCACAACTCAAGCCGTCACCATGTTGCGAGCCCTCCCACGACCCATTCTGGTGCTGACGAGGCGGCCACTCGTCGCTCCCTCAATTTCCCACATCTTCCCTCGGAATCTCTCGTCTAATAGAGGCTCTGATGGTCCATCGCCGCCCACCTCCCCGTCGCCGCCCACCTCCCCGTCGCCGCCCACCTCCCCGTCGCCGCCCACCTCCTCGTCGCCGCCCACTTCATCGTCGCCGCCCACCTCATCGTCGCCGCCCACCTCATCCTTAGGTGACTTTGCCGGCTTCCTGGGGAAAAATGCTTCCAGCGCGTTTCTGAGCACCCGCCTGCCTGCGCAAAAAAACCCCGAATACCGAAGAGACACGCCAATGGGGACTGGCATATTTCCGAACCTGATGGCGCGAACATTCAGCAAGGAAGAAGACCAGTACCATATCCACATCTACTCGCACAAACACAACACGCACATCACGTTCACGGCACCGAATCACGATGTGATCATTGGCATGAGTTGCGGCAATTTGGGGTTCAAGAAGTCCCAACGGGGCACGTATGACGCGGCGTACCAGCTCGCTGCCCACGTGTTTGCAGAGATCGAGAAACGGAATATTAGGCCGAGGAGCTTGGAGATTGTATTGAGGGGCTTTGGGCAGGGTAGGGAGGCCTGCGTTAAGGCGCTACTGGGTCAGGAAGGGAGACATTTGAAAAATGCGATAGATCGAGTTACGGATTCGACGAGGTTGAAGTTTGGTGGGACGAGGAGCAGGAAGCCGAGGAGGTTGGGTTGAGCTCCCTGCGGGATCCGGGAATCGGGTTGTGGAGGGGTGCGTGGTGTATTATATGTTTTTCCCTTTGAGGGGTAGGAGTGATATATGAGTGGATAGATGGAGGTGGGAAAGGAAGCTGTACATATGGGTTCTAAAGAAGCTTCTCAATTTTTTTTTTTTTTTTTTTTTTTTTG
>JABYPW010002343.1:0-11577 GCA_016880775.1 Phymatotrichopsis omnivora | reverse complement strand
TTGCCTCGCTCAATGCGCATCTCTTGAGTCCTCTACAGAGTTGTGTATCTTCTTCTATCCTGATTTACCCAAAACCCCCGATACAGACTGAGCTTCAGTTGTATCGCTGAAGGAGTTGTCCTTTACAAAAACCCTTCCCCTTACTAAACAAAAACAGAATAGAGTAAGTAGTTAGAATGTTCCTAAATAAAGATAATTACATATATATAACTAACATATCCCTATACCCCAATACCAAAGGTGAAGACTAGGACTAGATACAAGTATTTACACTAAATAAAAACCTCATTCTAGTAGACTTCAACCTCCACCATCTATGGTAGGGAAGTACAACAGATAGGGAAACCAAAAGAGTAGAACTAATAGTAGAAAAAGTATGTGAGTAAGGGTACTACCTACTCAATGAACTAAACTTCCTACTTTGAATAGGATACAGCAACAAGTAGAACATAATAATTGACCTAGCCCTACTATCTCTAGAAATGATGGAATGGAACACAGACTTGCAGATAGTACTAGACTGCATAGAGACCACCAGAAACTCTGAAGTTATAGTAATAACCCTATCTGAAAGTAGAGCCTCCAATGAAAAGAGTATAGTGCTAGACTATAAGAAAGCAGACTAGGAAAAAGTAGGAAATAACCTTAAAGGATAGATAGCCTCCCTCTTTGAACCCCAAAACCTAAATGAATAGTTAGAATAAAACAAAAACATACTCATTTATAAGGTTAAAAAGAGTAGAGCACTTCTGACTAAAACTATCACAGGGAAGTCCAAACTATAGTGGAATGATAAGCTCACCAAAGGAAAGGTAAACATATACAAAGCAAGATATAAAGCATAGAAAAACTTAGAGAGTATAAGGAAAAAAGCATGGTATAAAGAAGTAAAAACCAAGTTCAGAAATGCAGTTCTTGATGCTAAAAAAGACCACTAGAACAGTTTCCTAAGGGATGTAGATAGAAAAGACCTTTGGACAGCCCTAAAGTATACTAGGCTAGTAAGAGACTACCCCCTCCCCCTAATCAATGGTATAAAAAGCCTAGATAAAAGACTACAGGCCATAATACAACACTACTTTACCAAGGCCCTAGCTAGTGAAGAAGGACCATGCTTGTAGGAAAAGCTCACAATAGATGTCATCAGCCTAGAAGAAGTTATGTACATACTTAGAAATACCTCTAACCTTATAGCCCTAGGACTGGATCAGATCTAGTATACCCTATAGAATAATATATATGTAGTAGCACCTGAAGCTCTACTACAACTCCTTACCCCTATTATATAACACAGAGAGCACCCCTCTTAATTCAAGGAAGTGATGGGAATAATGATCCTATAACCTAGAAATAAGGATTACAGTAGTCCAAACTCCTACAGGTGCATATTCTTAATAGATACACTGGGAAAAATATAAGAAAAGATAATTACAACTAGACTCTCATAACATGTAATCGATAGTAGGGTTATCTTACTGAACTAGTACAGTGTGCTACCAGCAAAGTCAGTCACAGACATAGTCAATTGTAATGAACCGTGGTCATGTACTTTCCTACTTGTTGTATTCTCCTTGTGTTTCCTATTGTTAGTGATGTTCCTTGGAATTCCATGTTATGAATCATGAATTATCACTCGGTCATGTATGGTCACTCTTGTTTAGCTGTCTGCCTTGCAGAAGTCATGAGAACAGTGTTTAGATTAAGTGACGTATGGGAAAGGGTTATGTGGACAAAACAGGTTTTACAGAGACTGCTCTAGAAGGGAGGCAGTGCTCTTGGCGATTGGTATAAAAGAGAAGGAAATCTTGCGGTCCTATATTTCTTTCTCTTTCTTCTTCACGCAGTATCTTAAGTATACACCTTAGGAATAAAGAATTATTCCCACAAACCTTCAGCACATCGTTGCCTCACTCAATGTGCATCTCTTGAGTCCTCTACCGAGTTGTGTATCTTCTTCTATCCTGATTTACCCAAAACCCCCGATACAGGCTGAGCATCAGTTATATCGCCGAAGGAGTTGTCCTTTACACTATACTGTGTCGTTTCAGAAATCACCATCGAGGAAGATACATGAGAATTCAGGTGACATTGGATGTCATCCCCGGTCAACTGGAACTTCCGAGGAGAGGAACCCCAGTTCACTATCGAGGAAATCACCAGGCTGCTACAAGACAAGAACCTGCTTCCGCCAGAAGAACCCAAAGACCTGCAGATCCCACCCCCCAAAAGAGGAATTGCAGAGTCTATTTCAGTCTAGAGGTCCAGGCTAGGCCAGCACAGAGACCAGCATCACCAAAGTTATTTTCTGAGAGACCGGCAAAAGCTCAGAAAGTTTGGTGCAGCATCTGCCGTTGCAAAGTCAACCCTATCGACCACCATCTATGCTGCAAAACTAGGGAGCAACAGGGACTCGAGAAGGTAACTAGGCCACAGTGGAAAAAGGGTTTCTGCATTAGAAACTGCGACGGGCAAATCCACGGATTCTTCTGCAAAGACTATCACTGCGACAGCCACTGGAACGACAGAGTCTACTTCAACCACTGAGTACCAGATACCGCAAGTGGTAACAGTCACACCAGACCCAGGAAAAGCACCAGTACTATGCTTGTGCCTGTGGTCAGATACGGACGCCGTAACCGCAAGTTTTCTGCTAGATGAGGAATTGGAGGACGCCGCCCTCAAATTCCTATAACATCTTAGGAAATCTAAGGTTGACAACCTTACAGTTGAAGTCAATATTCTCCCAGACACAACTAGTACACCAGGAGAGCGAAGATAAGATTGTTCTCTATCTGTACAAAGACGATCTTGTTGTGCTACACCAGAACTACCCTGTTACACCAGTCCAGCTCGACAAACTCAGAATCCTCCTACTTAGCATCCTAGATCCAAGCATCGACGAGTTCCTAGCAGCAAGAAGTTATAGGCATTAGTCAATGTCTACCAAGAAAAAGCTTCCAGACCCACCAGAGGATATAGAAGAAGCATATCCTATCCCAGGCCTAGAAGAACTACAGTTCTGGCGAGATATCTACAACCTCAATAAAAACCAGGCCACCGCACAGTACCAAAGGATCAGAAACTGGATCAGGGAATGTTATAACTCCAGTGTTGATCAAGAGCAAGAGATTGAGGACCTGAGACAGCAACAAGTTGCGGATCAGCAACAAATCGAAAGCCTCAAGAAGGAGCGAGTACAAGAAAGCTAGCAACTTGAAAACCTGAGACAAGAGCGGGTCACACTCCAGTTAAGGATTGACGACTTACAGCAAAAACTGGAAGAGGAACAACAAGTACGAGAAATGCCTAAGCTAGCAAAGCTCAAAGACCCTGAGGTGTTTAATAGGAAGGATCGTGCCCAATTAGACCTATTCATCACGAGGTGTATGGACACCTTCGAGGTCAATGAGGACAGATTTGAGGATGAGGGCCACAAGGTTAAGTGGGCAGCATCATTCTTGAAGGGACCAGCACAAAAGTGGTACATTGCCAGAAGGATGAAAAACTCCAAGAATGAAAAAGCGCCTGAGAAAACATGGTTAGCGTTCGAAGAAGCTTTGAGGAAGGCATACGACGATCCAGATAAGGATAATACAGCTTACCAGCAACCGGAAAACCTCAGACAGAAAGGAAACGTGTCTGAGTACTGCGCAGACTTTGACGGTCTCGCATTCAACGCCAACCTACCCGAAGATGACAGGATGAGGATACTCCTGTTCAAGAAGGGACTGAAAGGAAAGATCCATGAAGCACTAGCCTACCAGTCAAACCTCCCCAAGACATACTCGGAATTCACACAACTGTGCATTCAGTTAGAAAGTCAACTTGAGTCAATTCCGAAAAAGGAAGAAAAGCCCACCAGCAAGTCCCGAGAAGAACAACAGAGGCAAGGCTTCAAGAAACAGAAAAAGTTCAGCACCCACCGCCAGAAGGGACAACATCAGGAAAAGGAAAAGATCACTCAGGAAGAGAGGGATCGCTGTAAGAAGAAAGGCTTATATTTTAATTGCAGCAAAGAGGGACATTACACCAAGAACTGTCCAAAGAAGGAAACCAGCAAAGAGTCAAAGACCACTAGCACGAAAGTGGCAAGTGTTACAATCCAGTTGGGAAACTCCAAGAGTCAGAACTAGATGGTGGTCTAGCTCTGAGGAAAACCCAAGGGAAAAGCCTTACCCAGAAAGCCACCAGAATAGAAAAGTCAGAAATGTTTTCAGAAGGAGAACATTTGATAGTCCAAGCAACATTGAATAACACTATGGAGTGTTATGCCCTATTGGATACAGGGGCAACCGGTTTCGCATTCATGGACAAAACATTTGCACAAGAAAATGATTTCGCTATGTCAAAGTTATAGGCCCAAAGAACCTTGACAGTTGTTGATGGAAGATAAGCGAGTAGTGGAAAAATCACCAAGGTCACCAAAGCAGAGATCCAGGTTGGACCAAGGAAAGAACAAGCGTTGTTCTATATCATGAAGTTAGCAGACTGTCCTATCCTATTAGGATTGCAGTGGCTAGAGCACCATCAAGCGCAATTGGATTTCAAGAGAAATCAGCTCACCTTCTTGGAAGAGGAAGGGAGAAGTGGAATCGATATCACCACTATTAGAGCGGTACCCTTCGAGAAAATGGCAGCAAGGAAAGACAGAAAGCTGTATACCATTAGCGTCACAGAACCTATTGAGGAAGGGAAGACACCAGATACAGTACCGCCAGAAGAATTGGTACCCGAAGAATACCACGAATATTTGTACCTCTTTGACAAAGAGAAAGCAGATGCTTTACCACCACATCGAAAAATCGATCACAGGATTCCACTGGTTGAAGGAGGAGAACCACCATGGTTACCTACCTACGGACTATCAGAGGTACAGCTGCAAGAGCTAAGGAAGTACCTAAAGGAGAACCTAGCAAAAGGATTCATCCAGGAGTCACAGTCTCCAGCTGGCGCACCGATATTGTTCGTGAAAGAGAAGGATAGATCACTCTGCCTATGTGTGGATTATCGTGGACTCAACAAAGTCACGATCAAAAACCGCTATCCATTGCCGTTAATCCAGGAAACATTGGAACGATTGAAAGAAGCAAAAATCTATACCAAGTTAGATCTGAGACAGGTATACAATTCAGTCAGAATTGCAGAAGGTGATGAATGGAAGACTGAATTCCGCACCAGGTATGGTCATTATGAGTATCAGGTTATGCCTTTTGGACTCACAAATGCACCAGCAACGTTCCAAGCATTCATCAACGACATCCTAAAAGATCATTTGGACATTTTCTGTGTTGTCTATCTAGATGACATATTGATCTTCTCGAAAACCCTGGAAGAACACATCAGCTATATGCAAACGGTCTTAAAAAAGCTAGGGGAAAACAAGGTTTATTGTAAACCTGAGAAGTGCGAATTCCATGTCGAAAAAATGGAATTTCTGGGATACATCATCTCCCCAGAAGGCATCACCATGGACAGCAAGAAGGTAGAAGCGGTACTTGGATGGGAAACACCAAAGTCAGTCAAGGACATCCAGATGTTCCTAGGGTTCGCAAATTTCTACTGGAGATTCATCAAAGGATACTCAAGAGTAGTATCACCGATCACAAAGTTGTTAGAAAAGGACCAAAAATTTGAATGGACAAAGGAAGCAAACACTGCTTTTATAAGTCTCAAAGAAGTGTTCACATCAGCGCCAACCCTGAGACACTTTGACCCAGAAAAACTGGTTGTTGTGGAAATAGATGCATCGGATCATGTGGCAGCGGGTTCTTTCCCAAAAGTTCCAGCATGAGGATGGAAAGCAAGTTTTGCACCTAGTGGTATACTTCTCCAAGAAATTCAACCCCACAAAGTGCAACTATCCTGTGTATGATAAGGAACTGTTAGCAGTTATTCTCACATTTACAGAGTGGGAGCGATACATTGCATACTCAAAATTCCCAGTTCAAGTGATAACAGATCACAAAAACTTGGAATATTTCATGACTAAGAGAATGTTGAATCGCCGACAGGCAAGATGGTCCGAATTCCTATCAAGGTTCAACTTTCAGATATGTTACTGACCAGGGAAACAGGGAGGAAAACCTGATTCTTTAACCAGAAGATCCGGAGATCTTCCGAAGGAAGGGGATGAACATCTCGCTTATCAGGAGCAGATGATCATCTAACCCCGCCATTTGGACCCTGCATTGCAAGCGAGTCCAGAGCTGAATGTTCTCTCAGCAATAGTGGAAGTGGAGAGAAATCAAGATTTTGAAGAGAAAGTCAAAAGGTCTTATGACAAGGAGCCTGCCACGAAATCTATCCTGCAGGCCCTGCAGAAAGGAGAAAAATCTTCGAAATATGCGGAACTGTCAGATTATGCGATCAAGGAAGGATTGTGATTATACAATAACCTAGTCAGCATCCCTGATAATCCAGACCTAAAACTGGAAGTACTCCGACAGAACCACGATCATATAGCCGCCGGACATCCAGGAAGAGCCAAAACATATGAGTTGGTCACAAGGAACTATTTTTGGCCAGGATTGCGGAAATACATCAGTCGATATATTAGCCATTGCGAAGCGTGCATGAGAGCGAAACCTGCTAGACATGCACCTTTCAGCACTTTGAAACCCTTGGAAATAAACGAGAAGCCCTGGAATTCGGTATCCATGGACTTTATAGTGGGATTACCGGCAAGCAAGGAATATGATGCAATCCTTGTAGTAGTGGATCGCCTGACCAAAATAGCACACTATGTCCCTACAATGGAAAAAGCAACAAGTGAATATGTAGCAACCCTGTACCTACATCATATATGGAAGCATCACGGATTACCAAAGGACATTACCTCCGACCGTGGTACCCAGTTTGTTTCGGAATTCTGGAAATCCCTGTGCAAAGTCTTGAAAATCCAAAGCAATCTCAGCACGGCATACCACCCCCAGACAGATGGTCAGACAGAAAGAACGAACTCAGTTCTAGAATAATATCTGTGGATTTATTGCCATTACCAGCAGGACGATTAGGCATCCCTGCTTCCCCTTACAGAGTTCAGCTACAACAACCAAGTTTCGGCAACTACGAAAGTTAGTCCATTCTATGCAAACTACGGATACCACCCACACTTTGCGATAGACATAGACCTTAGGTGAAGGTCAAACACCCCTGAAAGTGTCAAGCACCTCGCTACCAGACTACAGGAAGCACTTGACTTATGCAGGGCAGAAATCGCTTATGCACAAGCAAGCCAGAAGGAAGCGGCAGATCAGTCAAGAAAAGTGGCACCTGTGATAGAAGTTGGAGAAAAGGTTTGGCTGAATGCCAGAAATCAGCGCACTCAGAGGCCATCCAAGAAACTTGATCACAAACGACTTGGTCCATTCAAGGTTCTAGCAAGAGTCGGAACTCGAGCATATAAACTCAAGCTTCCTTGCTCTGTGAAGATCCATCCAGTCTTCCACATCTCTCTACTAGAACCAGCAAGCATACATGAACCAGTCCCAGGCCATGGAAATCCTCCACCTCCTCCGATTGTCATTGAAGGAGATCGAGAGTATGAAGTTGAGAGTGTTCTCGACTCTAAACGCCTTCGAGGTAGTGCTCTTCGCTAACTTGTCAAATGGGTCAGCTACTCCAAGCCTACATGGGAGCCTTCCAAGCACCTTGAGCACTCCCAGGAGCTCATCGATGAGTTCCACCACCGCTTCCCCAACAAGCCCAAGTTATGATGGAGACGAAGAAATGACAGAAATCTCCCCATCTCCTACCATGGTCGTACCTGTTTTCAACCAGTATAGACAAATTTGCACCTCCCCCAAAGAAAGTACAGTAAAGGAGGAACCCCTCGATGACCCTCCAGCATTGGGTCTTAAAACCATCGCCAACCAGAGTTGGGCATCGGTCTCGCCTAGAGAAAAGCCCCAGCCACAGGAGCCGCCAGTTTACACTCCACAACTGCAGTTCACCTTGAACCAACAGTTCCAGTGATGGGAGAGAACAGATTTTGCCACCTATTTCCCCCATATCGCCCCATGGTTCACCAGTAATCAAGGTGGACCCCGAGAAACCCTATTGGCAGTATGTGCCAATATCGAAAGTATCCGCCAGTCCTAGTGGATACACCCCCCCACCGGTACCAGCAGTTCCTATCGATCCCCAGCTCCTGGAGATCAAGGAGGAACACCTACCTGAGGCACCACCAGAAGTAGCTGAATGCGATTCAGCAGTGTGCCAGTATTGCCCACCGATGCCCCTACACATCCGGCTTGGAAATCTTAGGGAAAGATTGCACTGGATAGTGGAGAATGTGAGAGATGACCACTTGAGAGAAGAAGTATTCCTAGCTATCACAGGAGTTCCAGCTTAAAGAGGGGGATACTGTAATGAACTGTGGTCATGTACATTCCTACTTGTTGTATTCTCCTTGTATTTCCTATTGTTAGTGATGTTCCTTGGAATTCCGCGTTACGAATCATGAATTATCACTCGGTCATGTATGGTTACTCATGTTTAGCTGTCTGCCTTGCAGAGGTCATGAGAACAGTGTTTAGATTAAGTGACGTATGGGAAAGGGTCATGTGGACAAAACAGGTTTTACAGAGACTGCTATAGAAGGGAGGCAGTGCTCTTGGCGATTGGTATAAAAGAGAAGGAAATCTCGCGGTCCTGTATTTCTTTCTCTTTCTTCTTCATGCAGTATCTTAAGTATACACCTTAGGAATAAAGAATTATTCCCACAAACCTTCAGCACATCATTGCCTTGCTCAATGCGCATCTCTTGAGTCCTCTACCGAGTTGTGTATCTTCTTCTATCCTGATTTACCCAAAACCCCCGATACAGGCTGAGCATCAGTTGTATCGCTGAAGGAGTTGTCCTTTACATCAATATAGTACAACATGATACTAGAACAGCAATGAACTATAGGAAAAAGGTATCACTCTTGTTATTAGACATTAAGAAAGGCTTTAATAGAGTCAATCACTAAACACTCCTAGACATCCTCAGAAGAAAGAAAACCCTGGAATATATCAGTAATTAGGTAGAATCCTTTCTAAACTACTACCAACTAGTCTTTATAGATAGAGGAGTGCTATCAGGATTTTTTAAAATAAAAATAGGAGTACCATAGGGCTCCCTAGTTTCCCCTCTCCTCTTTCACATATAGGTAGTAAGCCTAACTAAGGATGGTGGGGCAGGGGTTCAAACTTTCATTTATGTTAATGATTTATGTATAGTATTTTTGGGAGACAGTTTTGAAGAAAACAAGGAAATGCTAGGAAGGTACACTAGAGGGATATTGAGGAGTACCCTAGCAGAACTTAAACTATGACTATGTAAGGGAAGGACAGAACTTTAGCATGTTCAGCTTAGAGCAGAAGAGGGCCCACTAGTTAAAATCTTAGGACAAACTATCATCTATAACCTATGTATCAGATACCTAGCAGTAATGATGTACACCAATAAAGGATACCTATAACACTGCTAGTATAGAGCAGGAGTTACCTAAGGAGCCCTAGCTAGGATAAGAAGACTCTCTATAGGAGGAGGAGGCCTAAATCTAGAAATGGTGCTCAAACTCATTAATACAGTCATGATCTCCTCCCTTTTCTATAGATTAGATACTTTCTATCTATACCTGATCACAATGCATATAGTATAAACACTAGAAAAAATCTAGGCCATAAGTATTAAGTGGGCCTACAGTTTCTTCAAGTCAGCAAATAGAAAAAAGTAATTAATCAAAGTAAAAGTACCCCCTGAAGAACTTCAGATTGAACAATACCAAGCTAACTATGGAGCAAGACTACTTACGATAGACTAGATACACCTAAACTACTAAAGGCTCCCACAAATGTTAGACTAAAAAATGGAAAGAAAAATAGCCCTAAGAATGCTATCCTAGAAAGTAGTACTCCTCATCCAGTAGCTAAAAGTTTAACAGCCCTAGCTTAATAGCCTGCTAAGAATTATAAAAGAGAGCATTGGCAACTAGATGTTTACTAACTACTAGCATACCCTACAAGTAAAGCTATAGCCCCTATCCCCTTAGGGCTGACTAGAAGTGATATAGTTTAAAGAAAAAGAAGAGGCCATGAAAGCCTTCCCTAAGAGTTTCCAGGAAATAGACCTTGCAATATACTCCAACATATGTAAAGTGACCAACAAAAACTAACTAGGGTACACCATAGTAGTGTACTAGGGAAACTAGGAAATAGACATCATAGCTAAACTGTTAGGAACTAAGGTCTATGTCTTTGATAGGGAACTTGAAGGAATTATTACAGTGTTCAAAAGAGTAGATGAGGTAGCTAGATCAAAAATAGTTAAAAACATTTTCATGTTCTCACACTCATAAGCAGTGATCACAGCAGTAACCAGGCTATACCCTGTACCTACATAGTATATAACAAAACAAGTTTATGATATTAACAAAGGTCTAAAGGCAAAAGATATCTATGTTATAATAGAGTAGTCCTTAGGGTACATAGGAATCCAGGGAAATAAGATAGCAGATAAGTTGGCCAAGGCCTAGTCTAAGAAATTAGAACCCAAAATAGCAAAAAGCATGAGAATGAGAAAAGTGGTTACATGATCTGCAATTTAAACTAAAACTAAGGAATAGCTCTGGAAGAAGTTGCAAGAGTACACTGGATATAAAATTAAAAAAAAAACTGACCTATACACTATACTATACAAATCTGAAGTAGCCCATATATACTAGTTTAGGTCAAGACACTACTACATCCCTAACTTCTACTTCATCAACTAGGAAAGCAATAGATGTATATGTAGAGAGGCATAGTCAACCTAGTATTATCTCATAGAATGCTATACTATGATAGATATTAGAAAATGGCTCTACTAAGGAAAACTTTATAATACATTTCATACAATAACTAAGACCTCTGGAAAAAGATAGCAAAAGAAGGGATAGGTAAACCCATAGACCTAAGCAAGTGTCCCCCATCCCCCCTAATGGTAATGATAGTAAAAGCAGTAGAAATGTGAGTGAGTAGAGGTAGAAGTAGTGCAGAACTATTTTTTCCTCTTTTTTCTTTCCCCTTTTTTCTTTTGGACCTTTAGGGTCTCTTTTCTTTTTCTTTTTTCTCTTTTTAGTATAGGAGGAGCATTTCTTTTGTTTTTACTTGATTATAGGTATAGGAGGAGGATTTCCTTTATCAGCTTTTTCTTACCCTTTTCTTTTTTTAGCAGATCAAGTTATCTTTCATCTCTAGTTATGTCTTTGCTTTTATATAAGTGTAAATGCCCTGCTAGAGGATAGAGAGATGTAAAATAACTTAAATCTGTAAAGGACAACTCCTTCAGCGATACAACTGAAGCTCAGTCTGTATCGGGGGTTTTGGGTAAATTAGGATAGAAGAAGATACACAACTCTGTAGAGGGTTCAAGAGATGCGCATTGAGCGAGGCAACAATGTGCTGAAGGTTTGTGGGAATAACTCTTTATTCCGAAGGTGTATACTTAAGATACTGCGTGAAGAAGAAAGAGAAAGAAATACAGGACCGCGAGATTTCCTTCTCTTTTATACCAATCGCCAAGAGCACTGCCTCCCTTCTAGAGCAGTCTCT
>JABYPW010002342.1:0-11580 GCA_016880775.1 Phymatotrichopsis omnivora | reverse complement strand
AGGCAGGATCTTGTGGGGTTTGATTTGGGATGGATTTGTGGGTAGGGTTGGAATTGTGGAGTTCGAAGTTTTTTTTCTCTTCTGTGGAGGGAGGGGTGGATGTACAGAGGGTGTGATTATGGAGTCTTTTTTTTTCCGTTTTCGATTTCAATATTTATTAGCGTGGCGGTGATTTCTCTCTTTTCTTTTATCCATTCTATTTCACCCCTAACCTTATACTTTTAATTCGTATTTCTCTTCCCTGATCAGTAGTTGTCCATGCTTAGTATATAATTTATAGGTAGTTACCCGGCCCTTGTATCTAGCTAAGCTAGTAATGAGAATAGATTACTAAAGGTCGGTTATCCTGTAAGAAGGATGAAGTTACAAAAAGAGATGTGGAAGTTGGTAATTCAAGGATTATCGTTGAAGTGAAGCTGTTATCACCGTGTAGGAAGCTTGCATATGTAATCTATATACTTACGAGTGATGAGCGAAGCTAGGTTGGATGACTAAGAATAACCATGTGATATTCCAGCTACATGTGTGTGTATTCATTTCGTGGGTGAATTTCGTTTATTTTCTCG
This sequence comes from Phymatotrichopsis omnivora, assembly GCA_016880775.1. Lineage (NCBI taxonomy): Eukaryota > Fungi > Ascomycota > Pezizomycetes > Pezizales > Rhizinaceae > Phymatotrichopsis > Phymatotrichopsis omnivora. Next base: position 11,014 of record JABYPW010002342.1, on the reverse strand, counting down.
TCGAGATAAAAGGCCATGGTGACGGTACCAAAAATATGGAGTGTCATACCTATATTTGTTGATTGATTTTTAAGTTGGTCGGGATCTGAGAGGTGCAAGAGATCGTCGAATTTTGGTGAGACTGACTGCGAGTGACATCTTATGATCACATCGCATATTCATTGTGCTTAAGTTTTGATTCCTCGTACCTGTCCAATGTGTTATGTATAACGCCATACCATTGTTGCAGCTAAGTTACTTAGTAATAGAGCTATGATTTCTAATTACGGTTCATGAAAGGATCGGGGCGCAGGCCCTCAGACGTCTTACTCGTATGCGTATGGATATCAGCCAACAACGCTGAGCCAGTTCTGGACGCTTATACTATTTAACGTAAGTGACGGGTGGAAGAGTACGCAAATCACGATTATGTCTCGGACCTCGATATTATTAGCTTAATTCCTTATTTTATTTTCTTTTTTAGTTAAATTCTATTTTAGGAAATTTTACCCTCTGTCGAATACGTACTCCTATCATTCGCGACTCTAAATTTGATGTGTTCTGGATCCTTTGCGGCTACAAAAAATTTGAGGAGGGCGGACGCCTTACGTACTGGACTGTCAGTTCCGGATAACTACGTTGCCGGCGTCGATTGGCTACGGAGTGGCAGCCTCGCGAGTACATGTAGGTTGGTATGGTGCCGGACACCTGCAACCAACACCTTGTGTCAATTTGATTTCATGCTTAGTAATGCCAAGAATTTCCGGAACAAGTAATTATAAACTAAGCTTAGGTGCTTAGTAATAAATTAAAAAGTCTAATCCTCATGAAATATCACTCGTAATTACCTAAAAACTACTCATTTATAGTAATGTATCAATTGTATCCCTTCCATATAAACTTCAAACGAATGTAACTCGACAACCAGACGAACAATTAAAAATCGTGCTTCATAGAATTGTTGAGCGAGTCTTAAAGAATCGTTCTATGAAGAGAAAAACTTAATCAGATGTCATGTTGTACTGTTCTATGCGTTGGCGAGGGGAGCCGGTTGTGAGGTCTGGAGGTGTTGGTTACAGGTGTTCGGCATCATATAAGAAAGCACCCACCCCCCACCCCTCTTCAACAAAGCTTTCGCCAGGAAGTGAAGTGCTGCAAGGACGAAATACGACAAAAGCAAAAAAAATTGCGCTAATTTTCTGTTATTTTTGCTGCTGATATTTCCACTTTTGGGTTTTTTTGCGTTTGGACTTGTTATTGGTTGCTTGGTTAACAATCGGCGACGATGCCTTCCTGCGGGTAATTTACTTTTTTTTTTTGACCAGCCGAAGTCATTGTCAGGGGTTATTATCCAAGAGAAGGCGGATAGCGCTGTCAATGAATTTTCGGCTGGTGAAAAAAAAAAGGTAAATCACCACTTTCATTGGCTAACCTTCATGATACAGATCCAACGATCCCAGCTTCGCTTGCATCCCGGAATACGATGGGGATCCACTCATTGGAATTCGAGCATTCACTGGTCGTAACGGCAATCACTCCGTGGGGGATGGGCACGGTGGCGCCCAGGATGCTGTTGCTCGGGATGTTCCCCGCCTATCGCCAGAGGATATGTATGTATTCTCATCTCCACTATCGCGACCTATTGTTTTTTTATCGCTTACAAAAACCACTGACACGTGCCTAGCGATGATGCTCTTGTTGCTGCAATACACCGCTGCCTCAACGGCTGCGGCAAAAAATTCAACACCCTCGCCGACGCTGGTGAACACCTCGCGCTCTGTGCCTCCAAGAAACTTTCGCAAACAATTTAGTTACTGCTGAACAACCTGTCCGACAAAGCGGAATTCAACAAGCTGAGTTACAAGAGGAAATTCCGGCCGACCGTCATCCCGCGAGAAACCGGCAAAGCAATCATGTCCAACCTCTCGCCGTTAGACATTTTCAAGATAATGCGTTGATACGACCTGAACAGCCAGTCGCGCCATTGGAAATTCAACAAGCAATCGTCCAAGAAGAAATCCTCATCGACCATAGTCTCGTGAGAAATCAGCAAAGAAACCACATCCAACCCGCGGCCGCCAGAAACCCGCAAGACAATGTCTTGATCGAGCCCGAGCAGCCAGGCGAGCCAATGGAAATTCAACAAGCGGTCATGGAAGAAGAAGTCCTCATCAACCATCGTCCCGCGAGAAACCACCAAAGAAATCATTTTCAACCCCTGGCCCCTAGACTTCCGCAAGACAACGCCTTGATCGCACCCAGACAACCAGTCGAACCAATTGGAGTTCAGCAAGCAGCCGTGCAAGAAGTAAACATTCTCATTGAGCATGCCATTCCCAACAGCGAGCGCAGGAACAGGGCTTTGCGCCTCCGCCGCCGTAACGCTCAAGGAGACATTCGATGTCCTCACGAAGATTGTCCGCGTTACCACAGAGGTTTCGGTGCCAGACGCGATAACATGGTGCAGCACCTTCGGAAGGTTCACGGAGAGAGGATTCCAATGAATCCTAGAGGCGGTGCTGCTCGGAGATAAGGGTTGGCTGAGAAAACTCCAAACTGCAGTTCCTCGGATGCCTCTATCGGTGGTTTTGTGAATGTGCAAAATAGCCTCTTTGGACAAATCTACTCTTATTTTTATTTTTACGCCTTGCATTTTGGTCGTCGTCTGAATTTTGGTTTTGATTATGAGCCAGAGATGGGAACACTACGGTATAGCATTCGAAGATTTTCTTCTTTCTTTTCTTTAAAAGGGTTTAAACGCAAATACGCACTTACCATGTTCTTTCGTGCTAAGACTATATGGGTTCTGAAATAACTGTGGATTCTATTTTTATTATTTAATTCATGGCAACCGGGTGCGCGAACGTTAAGTTGTTGTGGTCGACTTTTCATCTGTCTTATTTGCTTTGCTGGTCTGGTACCATTATGCTGTTATGCTATTTTGTTGTCATTCTGTTGGATTGTTTTTTTCGATCTGCTGATCCACTGTCGTTGCGTTCTTCTTTTCTGCTGGCGTTCTGTTTTCGTTACTCTTTCGTTCTGTTTTCATTCTGTTTCCGTTCTGTTTCCGTTCTATTCTCGTTCTAGTTATGCTTTCTTTCAGATATTCTGTTGTCGTTATGTTCTGCATTTCCATTTGTGTCCTTTTATCATTTTTTTGTTCTCGCTGTTTCGTTGAGGTCCTACTGTTCTGTTGCTATTCTGCTGTCATTCTGTTTGTTCTGTTTTCATTCCACTGTTCTCTGTCATTATTTTCTACTGAATTATGTTCAGTTCCCTTCTTGTGATTCTGCTGTCGTTATGTTAATCCGTCGCTCTGTCATTCCCTTGTCGCTCGGCTTCCTTTCTATTGTTTGGAAACGTTGAAAGTTATTTTCTACCATCCACATTCTTTTTACATGCTAGGACTTTGATGTTTTAACATTCATTTTGGATCTTCCTTTTCTTTTTGTTTGTGGCAACCGGGTGATGTAAACCTTTCTATGCGATGGGCGACAACCCTTTCTTTTCCTTTCTGCTTTTTTTTGAGAATTCACCGTCATTCCTTTTTCCTTTCTTTTATTTTTTGCAATTGTGACAAAGCATTATGTTTTCATTTAATTGACATTTGTTACTTTTCTTTCCGAATGAAATTACATTCCTTGCGTATTCACGAGTTGTCACTCGATATCACCCAATACGTTGGTATATGGCCTACTGGCGGTATTTTCACAGCACTACATTCGAAACTCAGCAAACCAATTACTTACTTTATTCACGTGAACGCTTGCGCCAAAAATCTTATTAACAGCCATAAGAATACCAACCTTATAATAACCAGCCTCGTTAAAGTGTAGACTAGCATTGTTAAGCGCTCCTTGTGTCAGGCATCGGATGCCCAGAAGTGTTCTAAACATTCTGCACGTTTTTGGGGACGATCACTTGTGGTGGCTTAGTCAGGAGCATTTATTGGCTCTCCGGATATGAAGTCAGAAAGGACCTGCTTCATTCCTGTAGAGTCATCAGTTGCAAATTTGAGACGATATACGAGGTTGCTGGAATAGAATAGCTGTACCAGATGCTAACTGTTTAGATAATCCTGACTTTGTACATGTAGAGTACATTAACATTCTAGTTATCCGATGTATAGAAATTATATATTTCTTGTGGCTTATACGTATACGCCAAACCTGCACAAGGAGCCAATTGCAGTTTTGTTGCGATGATTGCTTTGCAAGCGCTACATTAGTATTAATAAATTCTGACTTTTCTATGACACTTTTCCTAACTAACTGCTTCAAGTTAGGTAGGTCGGGAATAATGATTTACGACTCAAGACTCTGAGGATTTCACCAATATAAGTAGCGCAAAGTGCGGATAGATTTAAGGAGGCGAATGACTCCGGATCGGTTTCTGGACCCTCTCCAAGCACCACTTTCGCCGCTCGCCTTCTTAAACCTTTTTCTCGAAGTCGCGAGAAACCAAGGCGCGGTATCACAGCAGTCATAGCCCTTTCCCTGCAATCCTCTGACCTTCGCACTGAGCGCGCCAGTTCCGGCTCGGGAACATTAGCGGTACTGGCTGGAATAGACAAGACACCCCTCTTCCTCCCATTCCCATACGCACACCCATTCGCACCCATACGCGCACCATGTCCCAACATCGTTACCAACGAGCGCTCCGCAACCGGAAAAAATGAGTACCTCTACCTCACTACACCTCAACTCCCTTTGAACCCGATTATTACGAAGCGTTCGCGACATTATGGGACGTCTTTATCGATGCGCGTACACGGGTGCTGCGGTTGGTTGCCTTGCCCGTCGCGTGTGGCGGGGGCGTAGGCGGGGCGTTTTAAAGGCAGATCAGAATGTCAGACGTGTGGTGGTGCAGGGAGTTGTGAGGGGGTTTGTAGAGGCCTATAGGGGAAGGATTAAGAGAAAGCTGGCGGGGGTTGGCGCGGAGGTTTCGGTGGGGATGTTATAGATCACGGAGCCTCTTTTTTCGCACGAGGCAGGATTTTATTGGGTTTGGGGAGAGTTGGGGTTGTGGAGTTCGACTTTTCTCTATTTCCCTTTTTTCTTTTTTTCTCTCTCTTTTGCGGAGGGAGGTGGATGTATGGAGTTCGTGATTATGGAGTCTTTTTTTTTTCCCCCCCCTTTCGATTTTCGTATTTATCTGCATGGCGATGATTTTTTTTTTATCTATTTTATTTCACCCTTAACCTTATTATAACTTTTTTTAATTCGCACTTCTCTTCCTTAATCGGTAGATAGTTTGCATGCTTAGTATAAAATTATAAGTAGTTACCTAGCCCTTATATCTAGCCAAGCTAGTAATGAGAATAGATTACTAGGAGGTTAGTTATCCTGTAATAAGAATAAAGTTATAAAAAGAGATGTGGCGGTTGGGATTGTGGTTTGCTTGTCTATGTACGAGTGATGAGCGAAGCCGGGTTGGATGACTAAGAATCATCATGTGATATTCCAACTACGTGATTATGATTAGACTACAATATTCATATCGTGGGTGAATTCCGTTTATTTTCTCGTCGAGATAAAAGGCCATGGTGACGATACTCCAAATATGGAGTAATGCCTGTATTTGTAGATTAATTTTTGAGTTAGTCGGGATTTGAGAGGTGCGAGACGTCAGGTTTTAGTGTGACTGACTGCGAGTGACATCTTATGATCACGTTTCACATCCATTCTGCTTAAGTTTTTGATTACTCGTAACTGTCTGATATGTAATGTATAACGCAAGACCATTGTTGCGGCTACGTTGCTTAGTAATTGAGCTATATTCTCTAATTGCGGTTCATGAATCCGGGCGCGGGGTCCATCAAACGTCTTACTCGTTCTTGTATGGATATCGGCGCCCCAACTTCGAGCCAGTGCTGGATACTTACACGTATTTAACGTAAGTGACGGGAGAAGAGTACGCCAATTACAGTTATGTCTTAGACCTCGATATGATTATCTTATCCCCTCACATTTTGTTTATTTTTTACTTAAATTCCACTTTAGGAAATTTCACCCTCTGTCGAATACATGTACGTACTACTACCATTCCTGGCTCTAAGTTTGATGCCCTCTGGATCCAAAAAATTTGAGCAGGGCGCAGCCCCCATGTAGTGGACTGTCAGTTCTAGATAAGTACGCTGCTGGCGTCGATTAGCTACAGAGTGACGGCCTCGCAGAGAGGTTGTGTGAGAGAGCACCCACCTCCCACCCTTCTTCAACAAAGCTTTCACCAAGAAGTAAAGTACTACCAGAACTAAATACGACAAAACCTGTTATATTTGTTGCTGCTTTTGGGGATTTTTGCGCTTGGACTTGTTATTGGTTGCTTGTTTACCAACGGCGACAATGGCTTCCTGCGGGGGATTTTTTTTTTTTTTTATTTTTTTTACCGGCTGAGCGTACCGAAATAGGAAATTAGTGGATGTGTAAGCTCCTCTACAAGTACTAGTACCGATCGGTTGGTAAAAAAGGTAAATCGCCACTTTTAGTTGGCTAATCTTTGTGGGGCAGCTTCAACAATGGCACCGAGATTCGAACATTCCATGGTCGCAACGGCAATCAACCCATCGACGCTGGACAATGTGGCGTCCAGAGTGCTGCTGTGCAGGATGTTCCCCGCCTGAGGCCAGAGAATATATGTATGTACTCTCCTCTCCGCTATCGCGACCTATTGTTTTCTTTATCGCTTACACAGACCACTGACACTTGCCAAGCGGTATCGATGTTCCGGCCCTGCATTGTACCCATCCTGCAACGGTTGCAATCAAAGCTTCAACACCTTCGCAGAACTTCGTCAACACTTTGTGCGTTGTCTTTCCGACAGACTTTAGCAATGTAACGATTTGGTTGCGGCTGAACAACCTGCCCAACAAAGGGGAATCCAAGCCGAGTTACAAGAAGAAACCCCCGCCGACCGTCATTTAGTGAGAAACCGGCAAAGAAATCATGTCCAACACACATCCGCAAGACAACGTCCTGCTCGCGCCGGAACAGCCAGTCGGGCAAATGGTAACTCAACAAGCGTTCATGGAAGAAGAAATCCTCATTGATCATCGTCCCGCGAGAAACCGCCAAAGAAATGATGTTCAACCTCTCTCCCCTAAACTTCAGCAAGACAACGTCTTGATCGTGCACGAGTAGGCCATCGAGCCAATGGAAATTCAACAAGCGGCCATGGAAGAAGAAATCCCAATCAACCATCGTCCCGCGAGAAACCACCAAAGGAATCATGTCCAACCCCTCGCCCCTAGGCCTCCGCAAGGAAACGTCTTGATCGCACCCGGACAACCATTTGAACCAATTGGAGTCCAGCAGACAGTCATGCAAGAAGTAAACATTCTCATTGAGCCTGCAGTTCCGAACAACGAGCGCAAGAACAGGGCTTTGCGCCTCGGTCGCCGTAACGCTCAAGGGGACATTCGGTGCCCTGAGAAGATTGCCCGCGCCACTATAGAGGCCTCGGTGCCAGACACGATAACATGGTGCGGCACCGCCGGAGGGTTCATGGAGATATGATATAATTCCAGTAAATCCTCGAGACGGTGCTCGGAGATAAGAGTTGATTATGAAAACCTCGAGCCCGAGATCTTTGGTTGCCCGTGTCGGTGATTTTGTTACAGTGCGAAGTAGTCTCTTTTGACAAATCTCTTATTTTTACTCGTTCTTTTTTAGAGGTTGCGTTTTTGTCGCCGTCGTGATTTTTGTTCTTGGATTAGGGGGTCAGAGATGGGGATGCTACAGCAGAATATTCGAAGTTTTTTCCCCCCCCGCCCTTTTTATTTCCTTTGCTTCTCTGTTTTCTTGCCTTTTTTTTTTTCTTTTCCTGAAAAAAAAAACTACACACCCTCTTTTGCCCCCATCCCCACAACTTATGTTTTCTCGCTAACAGTCCATTTGTACTCATGAGACATCATTCGATAGCGCCCAACAAATTGGTATATGGAAATTGGCAACACTTTCAAGCAGCATGTCAACAGCCCAATTGCTTACTATAGTCGCCGTGAACGCTGATCTGAACTTGAATGCTTACATACTCTACATAGCCGGCTTCATATCTATAGCGCCGTGAAAAACGAAACCCAAAATAACAGCGACCGAGAGGCCCGAAGAGCTAGCTCAGAAAACCTATTACGCCCCCCGCATCAAGTGATCCCTTCTGAAGTTGCAATGATGAATTTTATACTTGCAGTATGTATGCAGATCGAGCTTATCGCGGTCCGATTTCATTTCTCGGAGATATACATATGTGTTTCCGGGGGAAGATTTGGGTAAGTACACGATCTCTGTAAGCTTAGGGGATCTCGGTTTATGTGTTATGCAAAAGACACTGGATATGGTGGCGGCGACCAAGGATGGTGTGGAGCCCACGACCGAGTTTTCAGCTTTAATTTCTTTGTATGTAATTCTGTTTCTCCTTAGTGGCCTCAACGGCATTACCTTTCGCTGGCTTCCTTTCTCCATGCGAATGTGAACGTACCTTTGTGGTTATATCTGCGGCCGGATACACACTCTGTTTCGATGATTACTGGCCAAGATATTTAAGACATACATATACATATGCATATACATGTGCATGTGCTTACATAGCCTCTTGCCAGTGACGCAGGAAATCCTGAGCAGCACCGCCCTGAGCATCATTGGTCAGAGTTCTGAATAGCAAATTCCTGGCCAGGATTCTGAACAGAATTCTTGGCAAGATCCTGAGCAGCACCGTTCTGAGCTTCATTGGTCAGTGTCCTGAATAACAACCCTGGGCATGATTCCGAACAGCATCCTTGGCGGGATCCTGAGCAGTACGGTTCTTAGTATCATTGGTGGGCGTCCGGAATAGCAATGCCGGGCAGGATCCTGAACAGCACCCTTGGCAAGATCCTGAGCAGCACCTTTCTGAGCATCATTGGTCAGTGTCCTGAAGAACAATCCCGGGCATGATTCTGAACAGCATCCTTGGCGAGATCATGAGCAGCACCGTTCTTAGTATCATTGGTAGGCGTCCGGAATAGCAATGCTGGGCAGGATCCTGAACAGCACCCTTGGCAAGATCCTGAGCAGCACCGTTCTGAGCACCCATTGGTCAACGTCCTGAGTAGTAATCCTGGGCAGGTACCCTTGGCACGATCCTGAGCAGCACCCGTGCCAGAATCCTGAGCAGGAACCTTAGCAGCACCCCCCCAGAGCACCCGGGGCAGTGGTATCCTGAGCAGAGATCTGGACGACACCCCGAGTTCGGAGTAGCACCCTGGCAACATCCTGAGAAGTACCGTCAGCAGTAACCTAAGCAGAACTCTGGGCAGCATCCTGGGCTCTGGGCAGTATGGTGCGGGGCACGAAAAACCTATATGATTTTGCTACAACAACCACCCCCTCGCTAAAGTTTGCTCCACCACAACGCAGCATCTAACAAATTATTTTAATACCAAAATCTATTCTATATTATCCGCTTTATCATTCCTGGCTTTTGAATAAAAAAAATAACTGAATGGTTTCCGAGTTATAACCGTTTAAGTTTGGGGCAATTGGTGAAGGGTTCCAATGACCGTTAAAAATGTCCCTTTTCTGCTTATTAATTACCGAAAAAAACAAAAATTTAATGCCAAGATATAATTACTAAGCACTCAACATCTATAAACATGTGCCAAGACTAGTCATTATCGCAGTTCAAATATTTTTTTTTTCGGCCGCCTGGGCACCAATGTGTGATGTCTAAGCCAAAATTTTCCTCGTAATTCATAACCTGGAATTTCTTAAGACATTTTTGAGCTTTTCTGAGGTTCTTAATCCAAAAAAAAAAAATCAGGATTTTTCCCTTTTTTTTCGCTTACTAATCTCTCCAGGTCAATAACAACATTCTCAGGTTCTTCGTATCCCGCACCATATCCTAAGCATGGCTTTAAGAAGCATCCTGAGCAGCACCGCTTCAGCCTTGTATCCGTGTTGCTAGTACCCCCGCCGTGCTCCGTGTTTATCACAGTTATTGGCATGAATGTTCGAATCTGTTGGAATCAATATTCGCGAGTGTTTTGTTCAGATTTTCGCTGCGTTTTTCGTATTTTCCGTCTTTCCACTTCTTTATCCATTTTCTGGATCAATATGGGGATTCTGGATGCACCTTGACTGGCAGGGTAGCTTGAATTTTAGCAAGTCTATTTTTCTTTCAGTTTATTCGCTTCCTTCTTTTGTGTTTTCATTTATAGCGTTACATGCATCATGGCCGGTTACTCGGTTTTTCGCCCGCCGGTATATATGCCGCGGGCCGTCACCCACACGGACCCCTCTTTTCTTTCTACTCTAGCTTAATTTCTTTCTTTGGCGTCTAAATACAAGCTATTCATCTCCTTTCCATCCTATTCGTGTTCATAATCAACAGAATCGAACCTCGTAGAACAGATTCACTATGCCATGGATATTCGCCAACCAACCTTGGTGATTTACCCCCCCTTATGCAAACGTCGAGCTGTTTCCACGTCGTTGCACTTGGCCTGTAAAACCACCCAAAGGACGGCATCATCGCTGATCCGGTAATCTCATTTTTGTCTCAATATTGACAGAATTTCGAAAACATAGAGCTGATGAAAGGCTGGTGATCGACCTTCTCTTATTCGAACTGGGACACGCAAGGCTACCAGCCCATCGGTGCGGTTCCGGTAATGTCATACAAAGACTCCCTGAGCATACCTACTGAACCAAAAAAAAAAAAAAAAAGCCAACAAATGTGACCTCCAGCATCCTAATCCACATGTAAGGCATCGTCACGATATTCTACACTTTTGCACTTATATTTGATTTCTAATGAATATTAAACCGAATGGACTTATCTTTTTTGCTACCCACTTGGCGTTTGAATAGTTATGTACATGTCCGAGTAACAACACATACTTCGTTCGTTTCCCCACCGATGATCGTAATAGCGAAGGTCCATACCTCAAAGACATGCTCAAAGAAAGGGCAAATCACAGTCACATGTATAGCCATCTCAAAAAAAAAAAAAAAAAAAGAAAGAAAGAAAGAAAGAAAAAAAACACGGTAAACAATAGAGC
>JABYPW010002341.1:0-11582 GCA_016880775.1 Phymatotrichopsis omnivora | reverse complement strand
TTTTTTTTTTTTTTTTTTTTTTTTTTTTTTTATTCTTTAGTAGTATAATTTCCTGGAAGAATATATTCGAGGACTATTTAAGCGCGTGACTAACTAACACGAAGGTCAGCATGCATATATTTATCCTCATATAATCTCCCTTGTTAACTGAACTTTGGACGTCTACTGCAATTTGGTGGGTCCACGGCGACGCCACCTTGAAAAGCGCGAATGAATTAGTTACGTACTGATGATAATTTAGAGTCGCGTATGGGAAATGCGCCGGGACACGGAATGAATTTTTTGGGCTACGTACATCTTATCTGATCGTTTATGTAATCATTCATATTGTTCTTGAAAATCCACCGCTCGGCATGCAAAGGGCTAGTTGATTGTAGATATAGTCAATTATTCAACTGAAATAGCACCCCGTAGAAACATGATTCTCTTAAATCATTCAATTCTATTATTTAGAAGGTTCAATTGGAAGTGGGGATAGAGAGCACTTGCGAGCGAAGTATCCGTGCTCATGGTGTTACGAGGACGTGAACAGTGGATGGAAAGGAGAATAGCTTGTATTCTAATCCACGAGAGACAAGAGCTGTAGGAGCTAAAGAAAAAAGAAAAAAGAAGAGCCCGCATGGGCGAAAGCTCGCAATACATATACCGGCGAGCGTAAAACCGAGTGACAGGCCATGAAGCGTAACGTCTAAAAATAGAAACAGAAAAAACAAATAATACACCAAAAAACACGAACGGACATAAGGAAAATCATTACGAACGAGAAAGTGACCCCGCAGATAACGGCGCATATCCTGAACCCCATATCGACAGAAAACGGGCCGAAGGGGCAAAAGAGGAAACTAGCAAAACGGAAAACGCAACGACGACCGAACAAAACGTTCACGCATGTTTATTCCAACACATGGGAAAAAATTGCTCGTTGATAACGTGAAGCAAAGTCTGCATAGCGGCACCCATAGGGGTTGGCGTCTGTAACACACAATGAATATTGTTGAGCTTGAGGCTGAGTTTCAAGCTTCCGTGTTGACGAGGCATTTCTTTGCATATTTTTTTTTTACTCCTTATTTCGTGCGCTCAGCGGCTTTACCATTAATTAGTTATTTACATTTTCCACGCGTATGTAAGTGCCTCGGTAGTTAGTATCTACGAATAGGTGTGTACTTTGGTACAACGGACGGAGGTTCGTTGTCATAGGGCTTTTCGCTTCCGCTCGCAGTTTGCTTGTACGTACTTGTACTTATCACGTATTTTTCACTTTTCGGGAGATATTGAGCGTTTGGAGTTTTTTTTGGGTGGAAACATACCAGCTAGCTCTAAAGGCAGCGATTTCTCGCTTCACTTTTTTCAAAGGAGTCGTGAGATACTCTAGACAGGTGTTTGATCCTTTACGTCCTATTATCTGTATTCGTTTTTTTTTTTTTTTTTTTTTTTTTTTAATACAAATCTATTTTATCTTCAAGAGCCTCGTCCCAGCGAGTCGTAAATGAAAACAACACTAAACGGTTACCTTCGGTTACCAAAACGTCGCTAATTACAATGCATGAGGTCAATCTTGTCTAGAGAATTCAAGTTAACCAGTGCGGATTTAAGTGGTCTCCAATCGGCTAAGATACGATATTTTCAGGTTAAAAACAGGATTATGATTTTGGACTACCCAGGGGTAACTCAGCGGATCTGAACTGAGGCTGAGAATGTCTGGCGGTTTCTGAGACCTTGGCTGAAGAGGTGATTTAGGGAGGGGCACATGAGAGAGAAGTTTTAATTGAAACAGCAAGAGAGGAGTGGAAGAAGCAGATTAGAAACATTTATCGATTCTTTGTCGGAATACATGGCTCAGGCTTTGAGGTGTAAGGAGAGCCATTCAGAGCGGTAAACTTTTTGTTTCTATACTTGTAGTTCTAATTTTTTTTTATTTTTTTTTTTATTTTTTTTCCATTTTATTCGTACATATTATACTAAGAAGTGCTATGCATCGGGTCCGAAATTTTTTACCTCTACTTATACTATACAGGTAGAAGACATATATAGCCCATTTTAATTACGCTAGTGGTAGCTATCAGCTCCATTAGCAAAACAGGGGTCTGGGATGGCGTTTTCACGGGGGGTGGGGTCGTGTGGTTTGATTGCGGTGGTTTGTTAGGGGCTAAGTAGGGCAGACATGTGTGCTTTCCAAAAACCACCGTTTTGCAGGAGCTTACATGCGGTCTTTTAATCTAGCTTGGAAAACACAACTCTGTTTCACACAATGTTGTTTCACGCTCAAAGGTTTGAAGATTAGGACGGCGTTGCTAGAAAAACAAGCTTAGATTATCCAGGTTCAGACCTAGTAGAAACGTCTGAAAACGTTGAGTTACGATGACAAAAATTCGTTCAAGAAATGCGGAAAAAAGGCAGAAAACGAGGTTACGCAGTCACGCCCTTTTGAGGAGTAACTTGTGTCGTTTCCAAAACGTAACTCATTTTCCGGCTTCAGATCAAAAAACGAAGAATCGTTCAAAAACGCTAAATTGACGTTTTTGCAGGTCTGACACCGGCTACTATGGTTCATGCGTGTCGGAATTGAAATTTGAGCAAAATAAAAACACTTTGAATGTACAGTACAACTATTACATGCAATCATTGCCAATAGTATGAGTGTTATACCTTTCAATTTTGGCCTTTTTTCCTATTCAGGTGGTTATTGGACGGATATTACTATTTCGCAGTTGGGGAGGAAAAATAAGTAAGTCCTCTAGGTAGTTATACTAGGCTCGATAGAGTAAAGATCCTCTCTACCAGAGCCAAACGTTACCCCAGCAACATCACCTCGGCATTTTCTCGTCTCTGAAGCACCAAGCATTTTTTCTCTTCGAGCGGCTGAGGCCAGTTTCCCCACATTTCCCCACATTCGATCGCCATTCAGCCTCACGTTTTCGACGCTGTTGCTTGTCCGTTTACTTGTCTGGGGGTACCATCCATATTTTTTATACAGAGCGAAATCAAAGTACAGTAATTTCCTAACAATTTCGGCATCTGAAGATGGAGATGCAGTGCGCAACTTGAAGGGAAAATTTGGACGCTGGGTGCAGAGATTTTCGCCATCGCTCCGCCGCCCCTTGCCCGGCCGGTCAGCGCTGGCAGTGGAAAACGGGCCTCCGCCGCAGGCCGTATACAATCTAATTATAACCCCAACGCAAGCCCAACTGTCACGCCATCTGCTCTGATACCCTCGTTAAATATGTACGAACGACCTATCTCTTCGGTCGGAAACCTTTGTCCCCAACAAGCGACTACGGACACTATCGACCCAGCTCTTCCGAAAGAGGAGAGTTCGGCAGGTGCCCCAGCACTTCAGCAAGTTGCATCTCGCGGGTACTTTAAATCTCTTCTGACTATTAATTTATCCACCGTGTGAGGTTAACGGAACAAACATAGTTTTCCAAAAACACCGTGGGATAAGGCTATCGTGAAGCTGAAGGAAGACGCTCAAAATGGATTCGACTTTGAACACTCGGATAGGCTGAGTACAATCGCCGACGTGTTAGGAGTAGCCAAAGCTAAGCAAACGGAATGCGAAGAAAAACGTTAGACGTATCAGACTAAGAACGGAGAGGTTGTAGTCATACGGGATGTAGCGGAAAGAATCCTTACCAATCTGAATAAGTTTGTCCCGATTGGCGATGCTGTGTTTCAACAAGGTCGGCAATCTATCTCCGTAGCGTGGACTGCGTTTAGATTTCTTTTACAGGTATATGCCCGAAAATTTCCCCTCGCGATTGACAAGAACTAACCAGTTACTTCGGAAGATTCCCTCAATTGATATGGAAACTACGGGCTTTCTCCTTTTAGAACTGGGATATGTTCCGCGTATCATGGATCGCTGTGAAACATATGAGACTCTTTACACAAATAGCGAACTTAAGTCCGCTCGAACGCTCATTGCCACCTTACTCGATCTATACGCCGCCATTTTGATGTTTTTATGGCGCTCTAAGCGTTACTTTGAGCGAAGCATTCCAAGTATGCTCTTTCGTCCCATACAGGCTAAAAGGAAGAAATTGACATTCAAAAAAGTGCGCTACGTTATGGAAGCGGTCAATCCGTACATCGTCGAGTTTAGTCCCCTGATTGAAAAAGTCAATAAGTTGGAACAAGATGTGGAACATGCGGCGCGGGCGGCCTCAGATGAGTGTTGAATTACCATTTCCTTGTATCTGCTTTTTAAATACAACATCTAAATCTAATACGATGGTGCCTTTTTTGTAGTTCAGGTTGAAACATTAAAAAAATTTGAAAAGATTACTTCCGGTAAGTAGGTATATCAAAACGAAAACCTTTTGCCCTTATTCTCATTAATTTCCACAGATGAGAAACGTTTCGAGATTTCAAGATGGTTGTCAGGAGTAACTTATAAATGACACCATTCGTTTTTCAGCCAAACACGACTCGCCAATACTGGAAACTGGTTGCTAGGAAAAAAAGATTTTATTGATTGGAAAAATTCAACTTCATCTTCGGTTCTGTGGTTGCATGGCATCGGTAAGTTGTTGAAGGCCAACCGGATGACGGGCCGACAAACATTTTTTTTTTTTTTTTTTTTTTTTTTTTTTGTTTTTTGTTTTACTTGTATGGATACGTTATGGCTAACTATTTGATTTCGAAATTAGCTGGGGCTGGCAAAACGATACTCGCGTCAGTGTTACCAATCTTTCGACCGGATCGTGGCGAAGCGCTAATTTCTGTAGTTCCTTGGTTATCGACGAATTTGAGAGGACAAAGTCATTAAGCCATGCTTTTGCTTTTTTTTATTGCAAGCACGGAGAGAAGGAGAGACAAGATGCCGAGTCGGTTTTGAGCACTATTGCGCAACAGCTATTCATGGCAGGACCGGAAGGCTCTTTACCGAAATCGGTGGTAGAGTTCTACTGGAAGCGCAGAAATGAGGCGTTAAACTCAGGACGTCCGCATCTAGCTGAGAGCGTAGAGTTGATGTCCAAATTAATTGGCAATTTCCAGCAAACGGTCATTGTGATCGATGCACTAGATGAGTGCGACAAGGATTCAAGGAAGAAACTCTTGCGCGCATTCGATGACATTCTGCAGTCATCAAAGTCATCGACTGGGGTAGTCAAGCTTTTCGTTACGAGTGGAGATACCGACGACATTGTGCTCAAACTTCAAAACGGACCGAATTTTTACATCCAAGCAAGCGACAACTCTAACGACATCGAAGCGCTCGCCGTTGCGGCGGTCGGAAGATGCATTTCTGATCAAGAATTGCTAAGGGGTTGCGTGGGTACTGGACTGAAACAATATATCATAGAAAAACTTACCGAGCAAGCGAATGGAATGTATGTTACACCGACTTTGATGCCAGTTTCCACAGTGATTTTTCTAACGTTTTCCGTTTCCCGCCGGGATTAGGTTTCTATGGGTTGCCTTACAGATTAAGAGCATATGCGAGGAGAAAAACAGAAAACGAGGTCAAAACGGCTTTAAGTCGACTCCCGGAAAGTTTGGAGGCAACTTACTCAGCTATATGGAAGAAAATCCAGGGTCAGAGTCCGGGGAATAGACGTTGGGCCGTAAGGACATTGAAGTGGCTTGTTTGCGCCACCTACCCTCTTACACCCGACGAAATTATCGAAGCCATCTCCATAGAGCCAATGCAATGGACTGAAAACAAAGGCCACAACAACCTCACGGCGATGGCGCTACTGGATATTTGCCACAACCTTGTAGTGTTCGATGAAAGTCTCGGGCTGTTGCGCACTGCCCACTTTTCAGTGAATGAATTCCTGCAGAATCAGTGCAAGCTTTCCGAAGCCCACACCGAAGTCGCGGAGGTTTGTCTTACATTTTTGTGCGAACGTCGGATTTACGGTGACGATGAATTTTGTCACCATCCTTTACGCGACTACGCGGTCCACAAGTGGGCGAAACATGTTCGCTTATCCGGAAATGGGAGCTGTACTCTAATGGAGTTACAAAAGAAGTTTCTTATCCCTTCCCCAGCTTACTACGCATGGCTACGATTGGCGGAGGCTCGCGAGAAGTCTTTCAGATCACCAATTGCAGCTTTCCAGGTTACCCCATTATGGATTGCCTGCTGGTTTCAGTTGTGGGACATCTTCAAACATCTCTTAAGCAGTGGCGCTTATTGCAATATACGTAACATGTTCCGGGAATCGCCACTACATTTGGCAGTTAAGTATGGGGCAGAGGAAGCTGTCAAGCTGTTGCTGGAGAAACAAGACGTGGATTTGAATTGTGAAGATCTCTTCGGGGAAACACCACTATTTGTCACGGCATCTAAGGGGAATGAAGCAGTGTTCAAACTGTTACTTGATAAAGACGGCGTGGATTTGAATGGCATAGGCGGTTTCGGGAAAATTCCACTATTTGCCGCGGCGTCTAATGGACGTCAAGCGATGGTCAAACTTCTGCTTGATAAGGAGGGCGTGGATTTGAACCGTGAAGACACCTCCGGGAAAACATCACTATTTGTCGCAGCGTCGGAGGGGCACGAAGCGGTGGTGAAACTGCTACTTGATAAAGATGGCATGGACCTGAATGGCAAAGACCGGGGCGGCAACACACCACTATTGGCCGCGGTATCGAATGGGCATGAAGCGGTGGTCAAATTGCTACTTGAAAGAGATGGCATGGATTTGAATTGTAAAGACCGGCGTGGTAACACACCACTATTGGCCGCGGTATCGAATGGGCACGAAGCGGTGGTCAAATTGCTACTTGATAAAGATGGCATGGATTTCAATTGTAAAGACCGGCGTGGTAACACACCACTATTGGCCGCGGCGTCCAATGCGCATGAAGCGGTGGTCAAATTGCTACTTGATAAAGATGGCATAGATTGGAATTGTAGAGACCGGGGCGGCAACGCACCACTATTAGCCGCGGCGTCGAAGGGGCATGAAGCGATTGTTAAACTACTACTCGACAATAAGGGAGTGGATTCGAATTGTGAAAACCTGGATGGTAGCACATCATTACTGGCAGCAGTGTCAAAGAGGCATGAAGCGGTGGTTAAACTGATGCTTGATAAAGAGGGAGCGGAATTGAACTGTAGGGACTGGAAAGGGAACACAGTACTGTCAACCGCGGCGTCGAACGGGGATGAAGCGATGGTCAAACTGCTACTTGATAAAGAAGGTGTGAACCTCAATTTCAAAGACAGTAGAGGAAACACACCACTATTGGCCGCGGCGTCGAGGGGACATGAAGGGGTAGTCAAACTGCTACTTGATAAAGGAGGCGTGGATCCTAATTTTACAGATTTTAAGGGAAACACACCTCTATCACTTGCGACGTTGGAGGGGCACGATGGTGTGGTCAAACTACTGCTCACCAAAGAGGGTGTGAATTTGAATCATAAGGACTCTTGGGGGCAAACACCATTATCGACCGCGGCGTGGATGGGATACCCGTCAATAGTCAAACTTTTGCTAATGAAGCCCAATGTGGACTTAAATTCAAAAGACAAGTTCGGAGATACAGCACTATCGCTCGCACGTTCTCACGACCATACGGAAGTGATTGATCTGATAGAAACGGTAAACCAAAGCACTTAATCCTTTTGATAGATATCTTCTGCTAACTTGTTTTTCACAGCACTGCCGACAATTATCATGTACCCAAAACCGAGAGCCATCTCCTGACCACTCGGGTTGCCGTGATCGGGAGGAAAATCAACACGGAAGAGGTGTTGGTGGGAAATGAAGGTTGATATGGGTAGTGGAATTACCAAACGTGTGGTGAGGATGAAGATGTGTGGTGTCATTTCTCAATTTTAGTTTTCATCTGTGATTGCCATCCCTGTGGAATTGTGGGAAACTTATTTGGCCGGGTCTTTTTTTTTTTTTTTTTTTTGTTTTTTTGCTTCTGATTGTGAATTTTGTCGCATGAAACGAAATAGGTCAGGGAACTTGGTGTTATGTATCTCCAGGTTTTTCAGATGCATATTCCGTTGTACTCTACATTTTATCCGTACACAAGAAGGCCGCCGTAGCCAAAGTTCTGCCGGCTAACATCAATTTATCAGATCAAACCAAACCAAAATGTAGAAGTGGCCGTGTTGGAAACTCAGCCGAACCTCGAAATTATAACGTTACGGTGACTCGATTAGCGAAGGAGAGGTGAACACCGAGTGATCGTCAATGACGCGGGGACGGTACCACAACCCTAACCCTGAAAATGCCGATAAACTAATTTTTGCTGACAGAGCAATAAAGGTTGCAAGAACTTGCAAAACTTAAAGCTACTTGGTACTTCAACGCTTGGAAAATCTAGGCCAAATGATGTGGTTAGTTAAGTTGATGTCGAATGATGGTTCGCGAATCAGTGCATGCTTCGACGGCGAAGGTGTTGCGATACTGTGGTTCTCGCCGGATCCGAAAGACACTCACTATTTCATTTTGCAAATTTGCAATTCACTATTTGTTTATGATGCTATTCCAGAATGCCTTGCAAATAATGCCGTGAATTATATAGTCCGCTGTTGTACGCGGTGCCTGGAAATGGGGCATCAGATGATACAAAATGCAAAAACATGTGGGTTATTGGAAGGAAACGTTCTTGGCCCGGGGGGTCCTGTAGTTTGGGGAAGGGAATAAGAGAAAAAATAAAAAAAGTAAAAGAGAAGAAAAGAAAAAGAAAAGAAAAAGAGAAGGTGAAGGCTAGAATAAACCGGTAATTATCGTTTGAACGCCATTTCAACGCGGTAGGAAAAGAATAATTTTTGCCATTACAATGTAGTTTTAGTACAAAGCTCTGAGCTGCTTTTTACAATTGCCGGATAACGGCAAGCCCCATTTTCCAGTACGTCTCAACAGCCTTATCAAGACTTAATGTCCTGCACGCGTACAGCGATAGTGAGTAGAATCAAGATCCGGGGTATGGGGTTGGTTTGTGTCGTTGGTGAAGATGTGCTCGTTTTGAAATTAGTAGACCATGCGGTAACTGAGGTGAAGATATTACGCGCGGATCAATTGGATTGATTTTTTTTTCTGTGGCATTGGTGTAGATAGAGAAGCCAATATGGTCGTGCTGCGTCGAGTGACACCGCATGATTTTCGCCGATAACGCTCATTCCCTTCACCATATGTATTCCGAAGTGAAGAGAAACACTTTTAGTAACCAGGATGCATACAGAAGCTCTCCCAAATCCCGTCCTAACACGTCCCAACCCTTACAACCTCTCCACCAAAAAAAGTCAACTTCTTCATATCCGTCATCTCGGGAAGCAACGTCCCCTCCCTCCGCAAGTTGCCGTCCTCCCACTTACTCACACCAACGCCGTCTTTCCATAGCCTCGGCAAGCTCTCGGCGTCATGCAGTAACATCGATCTCTCCTCCCCCTCACTATAGGCCAAACACCACCAGGATGGCACATCAATCTTTATGACGACGATTATTCCACTCGGGCGCAGCAGTTCCGCGATCCGGTGCGTAATGTGAACTTACCCCTCAAGTCCTGAAGATGCAGAAGCCCCAAATATTCACCACTTTTTCAGGTGCACGCGAAAGCTCCACCAGCAATCCGAACTTGGCGAATATGTCTGTGGCGAATAACCGCGTACCGGAGGTTTTAAGCGCCGCCTTATCAAGAAACATTTCGTAGCCGAGATCGAGGAACTTCTGGCGGCGGTAGCTACCTAGGAATTCGCGTATGAAGAATGGGTTGGCAGCGCGGAGGCCAGGAGTGGAAGGTTCTGATGTAGGGGTAGGGGAAAATTTGCTAAACTCTTTTGGGCTGATAGTTAGCGGGGTTTTTTATGTGTGTATATATTATTATTATGGGAAAAAGAAACAAAGGGTTGCGACCTTGAGAATACGTGGTACTACGGTGGAGGTCGGGAGTCCGCAATATTTTATAAAGAGACGGATGGTCTAGGGCGGAAGGTAGTGAATCTCTTTACGTACCAGGGTACGGAAATTCTGTGCATACTGTTGTCGAGTGGCTGGGATTCAATTTCTACGGTCAGGTTTGCGGTTGCTGATATTGATATTGATACCTTGAACTTGCAATTGTTTTTACGAGTTAGAGCTCGAAGAAAACCCCAAGGGAAATGGAATTGAATAGGAGGAACTGAGAAGAAGGAGGATGGTGGAAACTATTTCTACAAATATGTATATAAGTACGAGTACATGTTTATGTTTCATGGATTTTTTTTTCGAATTCGTTATACCGGAAATTTGCTATATGGTGGGGGACACCTTTAACCGGGGTGGTCTACTACCAATTTTGACTCTCAATTTCCAGCCTTTTCAGCAGCCGACAACAAAGTTGAATAAAAAACCTTACAACGTGGAACACTTCTTTCGCTTCTCCTCTTTCATTCTACGTTTTTAAAATCTAGAATTTCCTTTTCCTCGTTGAGTTAAAAGGGAAAATGTCCAGCCACTTTTTGTGTGGGGCGGGATGGGTGTCGGTTATACATATGGTCAAAATGAACCTTTTTGCCAAGCCACCGCACAAATTTATTCACATGGCGCCAAGGAAAAATGCGTGACAGGGATAATTTTATGGTATTACATAAGCAAAATGAATGTCGGGTTGTCCTCTGAGCACCCTGGTTATAGGTATCCCCCACCATACCGTACGAAACCTGGTCAAATCTTGGCGTCCGGTATAGCGAGGTGTACCTGTACGTTCATGGGCTAAATCACGTACATTAGTTTTTGTCTAAAATGCACGGTGCGACATATCTATGGTGCCGAACACCTGTAACCGACACCTCCAGACCTCACAACCAACTTCCCTCGCCAACGAATAGAACTGCACAACATGACATCTGATTAAATTTTTCTCTTCATAGAACGATTCTTTGAGGCTCGTTCAACACTTCTATGAAGCCCGATTTTTAATTGTTTGTCTGGTTGTCGAGTTATATTCATTTGAAGTTTGTATGGAAGGGATACAATTGACACATTACCATAACCAATTTAGGTAATTACGAGTGATATTTCATGAGGATTATTCATTTAATCTATTACTAAGCACATAAGCTTAGTTTATACTTACTTGTTCGGGAAATCCTTTGCATTACTAAGCATGAAATGAAATTGTGTTGGTTATAGGTGTCCTGCACCATATTTCCTTCTTCTTCTTGGCGGAGTCCTGAAGACATATCGATGTGGCCAATAGGATTTGCCATATTTGGTGGTTAATCCTATTTGGGTTTTGGTGAGACATGGGCCACAGAGATTGTCGCACAGGACAACCCAGGGTCACTGCCAACAATGTAACTACATACACCGCAGAGATGTGGCCAGCTGGACCCAACTGGAGCGCACGGCTTCGTCCATCTGAATCCAGTATGTCGCCCAGGCTGGTCCCAGATGGTGACCAGCTGGCTACAGCTTGTAGGGACCGCCAAGAATACCAAGATTTTTTGATGTATTGAGACTGCGCCGCATTAGCTTGCATTAGCTTGCATTACGTTTTGCAACCTTGCCAAATAGAGAGGTATCTGGTTCCCGGTCACGCACGTTTATGAGGTTCGATAGCGAGATTTATTTTCAAATTGTTTTATGAGCAAACTTATATTACTGCTACCGCAAAGCTACAAATACACCGA
>JABYPW010002339.1:0-11585 GCA_016880775.1 Phymatotrichopsis omnivora | reverse complement strand
ATTTTTCCCCCCCCCCCCCCATTTTTATTTTTTTAAGGCACTTCCCGCAAGTAACCTAAAGGAATTGTACCTTCGACGACTGCGAATATATAAAGAACTGGTAGTAATAGGTTCGATAGATTCGCAGCAATGAGAAAATTTTTTCCCACTCATTCCTCCTCGCTTTCGGAGGCGGAACTATCTTCGTCGTCGCTAGACTCACTGTCGTCATGATTCGCGGTAGCTAATATTAAAGTTAGTTGCGGAATCAATCAGGAAGTAAATATGTGTACTTACTAACTGGAACAGGCTGTGGAGTGGGGTTATCAAAATTCTGCAATCTGGCTTGAAGGTCTTTGATTTTTGCTTCCTGTTCCGACGCCGTCATAGGCTTATTTTTTTTCGCCTTGGACACGTTCTTCGCCTTTGGTTTGTGCTCAACGGGCGGGGGTGACGCTGGCGGGGGGGGAGGTTGGTAGATCTTTTTTGGTGCTGTCGTGTGTTTTGACACATAAGCGTGAAGTTTATATAGAGTATTAGGATCTAATTCGTCAATGTCGAGTTCAATTTCATCCTCAGCGGTCTATCTCAGATTAGTAACAATTACTTCCAGAGGTAAACTAAAAAAATAAAACATACGTTACCAAGGTCAGGCATGTTCTCCTTGATCATTTTGAGCGCGTGAACCATTCTCGCCGGCGGAAGATGGTTAATGCGCTCAGACAACTCTGTTTTCTGCTCCAAAGTAATATACGGCACTTCCTTCTCCTTTTTCTTTTTCGCAGCCTTCTTAGGGGGTGGTGGCGGTGGCGGTGCTACGATGGAATTTTTCCGGGAGGTGTTGCCATTCTTGCCTTTCGAAACCTTTGCAGCCTGCGGTGCTGGCGGCGTCTTTTTCTTCTGCTTTTTGATGGCAGAAATCTGGTTTTTCATCATCTCGAGTTGCTGTTCAAGCATGGCAATATTCTTTTTACTGTCCTCGTCCTCCTCGCTCATTTCCTCATCCTCCTCCTCGGGTTGCGGCGACACGTTAACCGGCGAATGACTACCTTGATGTTGTTGTATGTAGGCAGGACGTTCAGACCATTTCAGATCAAACACTCCTTCGAGTCGTCTGCCCATTTGATGTACTGCCTGATTAGAAGGATTAAATTTGTAGCAGTTGCTAAACATCAGGCGAATGTCTGTTTCAAATTCAGCGGCACTCTCGTACTGATTGGATTTTAATTTGGAGCCAATAGTCTGCAGATCCATTGGTTCTTTGATGATCTTAAAATAGTCAGGGATGTTGAGAGCGACAGGATCGACAGGTACATAAAACGGGAACGCATATGGTTCGTGTTGTTTTCGGAGTAATTCTCGGAGAACTAGGTCGCAAAATTTGAGTTCCGTGGCATTCTTCTTCCGTCGGGGCTTCACATCGCTGTAGGGCAAATCTTTGGGAGCGGGGGGGTGAATTTCGCGCTTTGGTCGGCCATCAGCATTCGATTCACGCCGAATTTGTGGAACACCAGAGGGCTTGAGACTGAAAGTGGGCGACGGGACAACTGCTGCAGGAGACTGTGGCTTTGATTTCGTCTCTTTCTTGATTTGTGTAGCCTTCGGAGCCTTCGTTGCGGCAGCCTTAACTTGACCGCCACCACTACCTTTCTTCTTATTATTCTTCGGCTTCTCCGGCTCAACAGCATCCGCGGGCGGAAGCGCTTTCATTTGCCGTTCAAAAGCAGCTTCCATAGACTTCGACATCAGGGTTACTGGATGTTCGGGGCCATTGAATGTAACGCAATTTGAAAGGATCAAGTTGAAATCGTCCAGAAAACTTTGGAGGGTTGGGTACTCGTTGTTGTTCAGTTTTTTCTCCATTGTCTGGAGGTCCATCGGGTTTGTGATGATCTGGTAGTAAGTGGGGATGTTCAATTTGATAGAATCAACAGGCATTGTAAAAGGTCTCGCGTCTTTCGTTCGCCGTAAACTTCTTACTACGCCTAGAACAAATTTGTGTTGTGGAGCTGTCATCGGGGCAGTTGTCGAGGCAGCGGTGGAGGTGGAGGCTGATTTGCTTTCGGTACTTTCATCCGTCTTTGCTCTCTTGACCGGTCGTCTGTCGCCATCATCGTCTTCTCTATCGCGTGAAGCTTTCGGACCGGAAGCACCCTCGGAGACCGCTTTTTCAGCCGACGTTGATGCTGTGGAGGTGACATTATTTGAGGTCGATGCTTCCGGCTTTACTTCCGATGATGATTTGTTAGCCGACCCTTGCTTTCCGTCACTAGAATCCGCACCATCTACACCACCGTTGGGCAAATTATCGCGCTTCATTGCACTGTCGCCGTCTACGTCCTGGCTCTCCGTCTGGGCACCTATTCCGAAATTACCAGCTGTATCCACCGGCGACGTTATGTGAAGATCAGAAAGATCTTGAGCGCCGTCAGTGGAATTATGCAGCGGTGGTGTGGGAATGGGCGGCGATGGAGGAGCAGTTACGCCCTTGTTAGACGAATTTGCATTCACAAACGAAGAACGAAGTTCATTGGCGTTAAAATCTTCCTTCGGTGATGATGGAGCAAATTCTGATAATGGAGCGGATGTAGATTCTTGTTTGTTCGTACTAAATGCGACGAGAAAATGTATGTAAATACAGTGCTACAAGGAACAAAACATGCTAGAGAGACGCAATGAAAACAGGCATTCAACTTTGACGCCGCAGCTCACCGCTCAGTGCGCGCGCCGCAGCAGCACGGTGCACGCAACGAGTGGTGATAGATGGCGCGAACAGGACAGGGCACAAGCAGACAATAGCACACTGGAACAGCAGGGACAGGGCAAACTCACCCGTGAAGATCCAAGTCCATCGCCATCGTCTCCTCTGATGTCGAGTCTCCTACTCCTGCTGAGACAGGAGTAGGAGCCGCGGACACAGGCTTCTGATCGTGTGAATGCACGCTAGCCGGTGGCTGTGGACTCATAACTGCCATTGAAGACTGAGATGAATCAATGCTCTGAACGGCAGCGGGGATAGCAGGATCAACTTCACGCCCACCAGCGACGACGACACGATGGACGCGATGGAGATCCACGGGCGAAGGAGGAGGGGTAGGAGGGGAATGGAGGGGGTTAAGTCGTCAAGGTGCAGTGATAGTAGTGCTGGTATCGTGTTTTGATGCGTGGAGGGGTAAGGGGAGGGGGAGTGGGGAAGCAACGACTTGGGACAACTACCAGAGACCGAGAACAAACAGTCGGGTGGATGGCGATGAGGCTGAAACACACGTCGCTTCCGCTTGGCTCAAGGTGTGGCCGTGTGGGGGTAGTGATGGGGTCGTGAGGTAACAAAAAAAGAAAAGAAGGGTGGTGGTGCTGGTGGTGGTGACGGTGGGAGAAGAGCAAGGAAGGACTGGGTGGGTCGGGTCGGGTCGCTGGACTTTTAAACTGAGGCGACGTGTATGACTCAGCCGGCTGCTCCGGACTTGCCAATCTTCCTGCACGCGCGACGTACTATTCGGGAGCAAAGGCAACACTGAAAATTAAAAAAAAAAAAAAAAAAAGCTTAGGCTGCGCAAACGTAATTAACTGTACTTTTCAGCCTGCTTACGCACGGTCAAGAATACAGCAGGCTCGTTGGAGGCGCGTGAGATTGTCGTTGCGTGTCGTGATGGCAGTGAGGGAGCGCAGTTGGGAGGGTAACAGTAATAAGGTAAAATTCAGAAAGAGCCCGCAAAGGGAGCAGAAGTGAAGAAGGAAGGGTGTGGGAGAGGGCTTCCTTTTGTATTCGCCCCTTCTTAGTTTGACTTGAGCGCATTGGGGCTGCGCCAAGAAAAACTTCATGCACGTCTGGGCCTGGTTCTGACGCACCAATACAAATCGAACATCTACAACCCTACCAACCAATAGGAGCCGCCTTCACCCCCCTACACCCCTTGCTCGCGCTGGTGCCTCCTCTTGCTGCTCTCGGGATCGTGAATCTCACTGTCAGATACCGTTAACCACACCCCCTTTTCTCACGGCTTGCCTGTACCTTAGCCATTTCTTTAAGTGAAATCTGTCAGTTTGCCAGACGAAAAGACCAGTCACGACCGACATCAAAAGAAATATTTGATCTGGAAAGCAAAAAAACTGTAATCGATGTTAGCGGCAGTGCAGCATCGCTCAACACGTAACTTAGTTGTTGGTTATGTTCAACACGTGTCTCTGTCGCCCTTCGCCACCGCCACGGATAACTGCCCTCCGCTACCACAATGTATAAAAAAAAAAAAAAAAAATCGTGAACTCCTGCAGCGATCGTAAGTAAAATAAAATAAAGACAAGGAAAGACACAGCAAATGTCGATCCGGAAAGTGTTTGTTATGGTTGCAGGCTGTTCCCGACAGAAGCCACAGCCCTATCTTGTCAGAGACCGTGTTTGATTCGCCTGGCGCAAAGCAACGCCTCATTGCTTTCTGGTTCGACCAACAGAGCGGTGAGGAGTATAACAGAGTCACAAAGTGTTGAAGTTGTTTACTGGTAATTCCTGATGTTGCGTCAACAGGACGCCGCGGAGAAATTGGTGTTTAGTATTCGTTGAACTGAAGTCGCGCGACCGTAAAGAGAAAAAAGGTCGCAACCATTCCAGGACAGCCTGGATAACCCTCTGAGTCCGCTTAGGCTGAACCTCAAGGGAATCGCATCGACAACAGAGATCCAGGGAGAGAAAAAGAGCAGCGGCGACTGCGGCTTGTTTGCAAAATAATCAAGACGGCTGAGAGAGGATCGTAAGAACGGCTGTCACAAGTTATTAGAAGGGCAAACTTCAAAGCGTGCCCGCACTGAACTCGCTGCTCAACAACTTGGTTCGGATGGGAAGGAGTGGGAAGCGGGGCTACTCCTAGGTCGGTTTTGCAGGCGATTTCCACGTCCCCTTGGCGCTGTGAGAGTGACCTGATATGCAGCACCCTGCGAACATTGTAACCTACATACTCTACGCCCCCGCATTAGGCTGTGTCTGGACCCAATGCCATGCACCCCTCATCAATCGAATGAACGCCCCGCTCTCTGCACCAATACTCTACTCCATCAGCATTTTCAAGTTTCTGCCTATTCAGCTTTCAAGCAGTAATGCATGTCTCACCCTTTACGAGTACTCGAACTTTTTAACGCTGCATTCGTTGAGCTTTATCAGAGCAAATGCTTGCTAATAGCGTTACTCTCAGCTTTTCAATCTAATGGTGAGCGCCACTGGCGGGTTGGTGCGATTTCGAATGCTGCTGTGTTTCGCTACGTTTCGAATGGCTATGCCTCGAAAATGAAAGGACCAAGATTGCAAATGACTGGGTGAACATCGAGTTTACACCTATACCTGCAGGAGAATCAAAAAACAAGTAACTTCTCATCTAAAATTTGCCCTTGTCCTCGCCGAAGCTGTTTTGTACGCATACTATTTTCGTCCTAATAGCCGTAACTAACGTCTTCCATGTCTGCCTTTATTTTTACCTTTTCAAAGCGTTAAGCAGAATGTCCAGTTAACATATTATGATAGAAAACCACCGAACCTAGGAAAAATCACACTATCGAGAATATTTAATTGACTGCACATGTTTCTCTCGGTTACATGACCCAAACAGAACTGTGGAAACTTTTTGACATCCACTTACCATGGATTCGGAAACAGTTTTCCTTGCAGCATGCGGATTCTCAATTTTTGTTGGTTCATTATTCGATCGCAGGAACCCGACCGATTCTTAGATCATTAAACTATTTTTCTGCCACAAAGGATTTGATGCGCAAGAGGCTCAACATACTCTTCCCTTTTCTCTTTGCGGCAGGTCCTATTAGGCAGTCTAGTATGTAGAAAAACTAAAAGAGAATATCATACGACAGGCATAATTCAATTGAATAATGGGTTGAAAAGGAAGGGAAAGAAAAGGGACCAATGTGCAAAAGAAATATGCAGTGAAAAAAAAAAAAAAAAAAAAATACAATGGTAACCCATTCTTCGGTTGACATGAGAGTCGCGAGCCGAAGAAAATTCACAACCAGTTTTACTGCACCGGCTCTTGAAAATTGGAAATCCAGGGACAAAAGGGAAGTTCTGGTAATCCTCGGTCCGGATGATCTTACAAAAAGCGAATACGAGTACATATATATATATAGATGTTCAGAATTGCGAAAAAGTAAAACATCCAATCTTACTGCACCGGCTGTTGAAAACTGGAAATCCGGGGACGCAGGGGAAGTTCCGGTAATCCTCGGTCCGGATGATCTTACAAAGAGCGAATACGAGGATATATATAAATGTTCGGGGTTGACGCCACGACGGCGTGACGAAAATTGGCGCCTAATTGCGCAGGTACGGACTTCGGAGTGCACTTTTGGGGGGGGATTATCCGGAAACATCATTATTCTCTCGCTGGAAGAATATCGATCGGGAATTTTCGTGCGATGAAATAACAGCTTTTACTGGACAAGACAAGCATTAACCGAGTTTTCTGTCACATGCCACCAGTATTCTGTCGTGTCACGGATTGACTTGTGGCCACGTAGGACACAAGTGAGGCTGCACACATAGGTCTAGGAAGGACAATTCTTGGATTTCCGAAACCACTACACATCGAGCCGTCATCATGTGCACGCTAAGTACAATGCTATTGAAGCTTTGAGGTGACGACTAATTGAAGGTTAAAAAATATTACCAGAGAGATAACGCAACACTTAGGAAAGCAAATAAATTAAGTGCTGAAATATTCGTGTTTTCACGCCTGCGACGGCTACTGATTTTCGCCAAAAGGTGAATATTGGTTATGTGCTGGACCTTTGCATCCCTGTATTGGATTACTTAAAGGCGACAAGAAAATAACGAAAGCAGGTAAGATTTGAAAGTTTTACTTGAAGAAATCTCGGGACAGAAGAATGTCGCATGTCCATTCGTCCGGAAGGCTAGATAGCGGAGGCTGTGGAGCGCACCAAGTCCTTGGTATCAACTAAACGGCTAGCTTGACGTTAACCGGTTTCCATTCCGATGATTAACTTATAGGACGTTTCATAAATACCTCACCAACCTCTCTGGTACTTACGTATATGATAGGTTTTGGCTTTTCTGCTAATAGTTACTAACCACTTAGGTACTCAAGTACCTGGTCGCAGTATGTGCGGAGTGTGTGTTTTGTGACTGGACTTATTTATTATGAGCCTCAATAGAAGCTAATAACAAGCTGCAAGATCCATTGGCGAATTAAGGATTTTCGGGTACGAAGAGCGTGCGAAAAGTAGTATATTTTTCTTTCCTCTTTTTCTTTCCTTTCCTCTTCATTTTCCTTTCATTCCTTTCATTCCTTTCTTCCTTTTTTTTTTTTTTCCAACTAGTGCAGGAGAATCATTAGGATTACAAAAAAACATGTGACAATTGTTGGACGAGAGATTTCTGGATTCGACTTTTTCTATCGGTTGAAACTCCATTGGTACCTATGAAAACTTTATTCCATCTTTATTTAGGTAGGCCGAAAAATTGCTGATCGAGATTTTCGCTCTAGGGTTTGAAGCTACCAAGCCCTGCCTAAATACATGCGTACAATTTCCTCCTCTTTCCTTCGATCCAGGAATTACATGTTAGGGAGCTTTTGCATGGAGCTCTGAGCTTTATGCTGAGAATGTGAAACTTTCTTGTTAGGTCCGTCAGATCTCTGCGTATTCTGAACTTTACGCAGTTTACTGGCGATCCCATATCTTTCCCTACCCAGAAAGGGTACTCTACGTTGCCTCCAACCTTCCAGAAATCATGAAACGTCGGCGTCTCCCGCTCGGTCTCCTCACCCCTTGCAGGTTGGACGGTAAACTGCGCAACTTGTCACGATGTCTTTCCTTTCTTCCTTTTCCTTCTAGAAATACCAAAGCAAAAAAGGGGTGAACCGAAAAAACCAACAAATAACTACTGAGGGCTCGGCGGTGTCCCCGATCGCGAGCCTAGAAACGGAAATATAATATGCGATGTCGATCATATTACTTCACAACTTGGGGGGATTGGAAACGAAATGCACGGAGCGCGGTAGAGCTATGTTTAGAGATGGGGAGATGTGGAGGTGCACTGGCGCGGGTGAGAAGGAATTGGAATTTCGATCATCCTGGGAATCTTTTCGGGATTTCAGGCAAGGAAGTTGGGGAGGGAGGTTTGATCGAGGTGCCGCGTAAGCACTGTTGGAAGCTACGACCGGGTTTGGGTTTTTGTCGGTGAAGACGTAGGATTATTTACTTGGTAATTTTTTTTTTTTTTTTTTTAATTTTCCTCCTGAAGTCGGTTGTCGTTTGTGCGGTGCTCGTTCTTTGCTTCCAACTTTTTTTTTTTTTTTTTTTTTTATTATTATTATTATTATTATTGTTTTCTTTTTGTGTTTTTAGCTGAGCTTTTCGGTCCGAGGCTCTGAGGTCTCGGTTTGATGCGGAGTTGGCTTGTTAGAGATCGTCGCTTATTCTAACTTCATTCACCTTGAGTGTGTTGGATAACTTCGCTATTCTTGGACCATTGATTGATTGATTGATTGATTGGATTGGATTGGATTGAATTGGATTGAGTCGAGTCGAGTCGAGCCGTTGACAATGAAGCTCTACGGTCGAATCGTCACGGTTATTTTTTTTTTGGGTGCGGTCCTGGTGATATGTTTCTGTTGGACGAAGATAAGGATACGATATTGAAAAGGTAAGCTTTCTCTCCTAGTCCTATTAACTTCTCAGCGTAGCAGTTAGCCATAACTTTTTTTTGTTTCAACTACTAATCTTCACGATGTAGCAATCGGACTCCTCCTCCAACGCTTAATAATCTTCGGCCACGAATCCAGCACTATCCTCTCTTACGACCACCCTCTCCGCTCCTCATCCAGTCTCCCTTGGACCGAACTTCTCTGTTCTACGCTCTGGGCAGACTGCGATTCTTTCTCCCCTCCCCCCCAAAACCACACATCCGATTTAAAAACTTCCCACGAACTCGGCGCAGCGGTCGACAATCTTGTCTTCAACGCAAATTCCTCAACGCCAGATCTTCGGACGCAGGTTGGGAAATGGATTAAAGAGGAGCAACATGATAGGAAGCAGGGGGTCCCGGTGGAAAGATCAAGTTTGTTTATGGTCCTTTTTGGCGTCAATGATGTGTGGAAGTATTCGGGGTTGGAGAGAAGCGATGGGATTGCCGCGGTAGAGGCTTCGCTGGATAGTCTTTTTGAGCAGTTGAGGGTGCTGGATGCGAGCTGGGAGGACGTTGTCTAGGTGCTGGTGCCTACGGTTATCGATGTGTGAGTTTCGGGTACTTGTGTTTTTCGGATTTTGTATTTTTGGGTGGGGCCTAATCTGGGATGATTAGAACGTTGTTCCCCGGATGGCATCGGTATAGAATGGAAAAGGATGTGAGCGGTGAAGAACAGAGGAATGCGGTGTGGTTGATGCGGGGGTGGGGTCGGGGGTTGGAGGTTAGGGCGAATAAGTGGGCGAGGGGCCATGTCATGATTTGGGATGTGAATAGTTGGTTTGTGGATGTGTTGAGGAAGGGAAAGGGAGCCAGTTGGGTAAGTTTTTTTTTTTTTGAGCCCTTCGCTTTCGTAGCTTAGGTGCGTTTGATTCCTGGGATTTGAGGACTCCGGGTCTGGATTCTGTCTGAATTTTGAAGCCGGTACGCTAAGCGTTTGTGGGTTAGGGGAGCGTGAGGGAGCCGTGCGTTAAAAGTGAGAAAGGGGAGTGCGATAAATCGAACAAGTATTTGATGTGGTATGTGATACTTTCTTATCTCTAGACTTTGTTTTTTTTTGCGCCACATTATCCGGGTGTAGTGTACATGTAGTTCCGTTATTAGTAGGGTTCAGGGCGTTGTTTTCACACTGTTTCCGGAAAACGTTTCAACCCCGTAGGACGTAGTTTTAGGTAACATCTCCGGCACTGGGTTTACATCGCTTCAAGCATTTCTAGGAATTTTTTTTTTTTTTTTTTTATTTTTTTTTAGCCTTTCTGGGGTTCAAAAAAGTGAAAAATGGTTTTTGGAAACGAGTTGGAAGCGGCACCCTGTACCCTACTAATTTATAGAGACAGGACATATGAGTCAATGGAAAGTCATATGCTCTGCACAACAGATCGAGGGAAACTAAAATGAGGGCATTGAACTCTTGTGCAGAGCCAATAACACCTCGTTGGGTTCACAGGGCCAGGACCAATAATTATACTATTTTAGTGTTGATTTGTTTTCGGGCTGCCCTGTTGAAGAAATTTTCGGGTTTTGGAACTTGTCCATGCACTACCAAAGTCTTCTGCTTTTTGATGTTTGATTTTATATCGTCTAGTACACATCTTTGTGGAGTGAACGCTGACGACTATGTTGTAGGGATGATGTACATCTTGGGCCCAAGGCCCATGCTGGGGTGGCGCAACAGGTGGTGCAGTATCTGTTGTGATTTTACATATCGTGAGTGGGGATTTTTTACGGGCGCCGAGAGGCGGGAGTTAGTATAGAATTTTTAGACGTGTGGAAGACAATGTATTGGCTATCTCGGTGCAAAAACTACAATCATCGCCCTTGCGGGAGTTGTGGTTGGCGAGTATCGATTGTCCAGCGGCATTTCTGTTTCGGCGTCATGGGGGTCACTCGGGGGGAGAATTGCGCGCTAGACGAATTGTCTTTGTGTTCGAACCGTGACACGTAGGCATGGAGAGTCGGATGTTTCACGGTGCACAGTGTAATAAGCCTTGAAATGGAGGTGTAAAAAAAGAAAAGAAAAGAAAATAAGCTTTCGCCTCATTAAAGCCGCAATGGTCATTGCAGCCTCAGGCACGCGAGTAATATTTTCCGTAGTGCATGCCTGGCTCTTGCCACTCGCTGGCAACTTAGAAGTTTATCCGAAGCTTCGGCGCTATTATTTGACACCACGTGACGCCAAGCAACGCGGACGACACACAATAGCCGGAAGACAATCTTTTTTTCCCACGCCGACGTCGAAGAACAAACGCATTCATCACGACAAACGAGGACATTGTTTTAGACGCGCTCCTTCCCCCGGAAATTTTTATTTACTTTTTTTTTTCATTTTTATTTTTGGGAGGGGGGGGGTGCTCGGTTCCTACGCCTACGCAAGCAAATCCTTGCAGGGACCTCAACACGGCCCGTTCGATACACACAACGGAGGCTCCCGCAGGTCAATTCATTGTCCATTCGCAGGTTACGTGCTCCACGTGCTTCGAGGGGTGCACATGCTACTGTACATGCCTTCACAGCAGTAATATTTAGACGCCTTTCAACGGCCAGCCAGAGAGACAGAGGGGGGGGGGCAGCCAGCTAGCGAGAGAGGGAGAGAGGAAGTCCAGGTAAGCGGGCACGCACAGCAGCTGGCACAGAGCCAACGGGG
This sequence comes from Phymatotrichopsis omnivora, assembly GCA_016880775.1. Taxonomy (NCBI): domain Eukaryota; kingdom Fungi; phylum Ascomycota; class Pezizomycetes; order Pezizales; family Rhizinaceae; genus Phymatotrichopsis; species Phymatotrichopsis omnivora. The sequence continues at coordinate 264 of JABYPW010002339.1, read as the reverse complement.
GTTTTGTTGTTTTAGCGACTTCGAGGGCTCGTTGTTGTCGTTGTTGTCGTTGTCGTTGTCATCGTCGTCGTCGTTGTTTTTATTTTTATTATTTTTATTTTTATTTTTTCTTCGTCTGGTTGGTGCATTTCTCCTGGTTTCGGGGGGGGGGGGGTTAATTATTTTATTATTTTTATTAATTTTTTTTTTTTTTTTCGGGACACACGAGTAGGCTAGTTGGTAAGGTAGAGATAGATAGAGAGAGAGAGAGGGAGAGAGAGAGAG
>JABYPW010002338.1:0-11587 GCA_016880775.1 Phymatotrichopsis omnivora | reverse complement strand
CTCGGGGAGGGGTTTTTTAAATGCTGTACCATTTTTTTTCTGCCTTGCGTTTAAAGTTTACTACTACTGGGTGAATACTTTACTCAACTCTTCGCTGCTTCGTAGTGGCTGTTCTGCGGTATGCGATACTGAAATAAAAATGTCGAATATCTCGATAAATTTTTTGTTTATGAGTTTGATGCTTGTGATTCGATTGCCTTTGTGAATGTTGAAAACGTCATTTATTGCGTTTAATAGGTTGGCCCTCGATTAATTGTCATACTTGCGTGTATATGTACGTAGAGTACATGTACTTCTATATGCACAATACATCATGAATCCTTGTCAAAAATTCTTAAGGAATTGTGCTATAATGCAGTGTTTCGAACAACTAAGGTGCTCCCGTGTACTATCAAAAATAACGACATATTTTCACCATTCTTTCGACTTTTTTCACTAGATTTTTCTTAGACATGTCGAATTGAACTGATGAACATGTTCGTAATGCGTCACACTTGGCTCGTGAACTTCCTATATTATTCCTTCACGCTAAACAAGAGTGAATTATCGTTTGAAACACTTAAGTATTTGAAAAGTGGACATAAGCAGTATTTGAAATAGTATTTCTAATAGATTCTATCCCAAGACGGTTTCTGAAAAACCCACTTTTCCGCCATTGTATGTATGTAGGCACGTCAAGCCACCATTTTTGTGGAAACGGGACGAATTGATCAGCAGCTGTTAGTTCCCGCTAAACAAAAGCTTGGGGTGAACGACGGCAGAGATTGTGCGGGAACTCATGAATTTCCTAGAATGGCCGTTGCGATGGGGCATTGCGAAATGCCAATATCGATTGCTAGGGATAGTTCTCGGAATATTCTGGTATGATTATACTGGCGAGAGAACCATATATGTGCTGAAAAACTCGTGGGGATGGAGAAGAGAACAGAACTTGATTACTCGAAAGACAAACTCCGGATTTACCAATCTCCTCCGCTAAGCTCGGCCCAACTAATTGTCCGAGCGAAACAACCAAAGAGACCAACAGCCTAACAGTCTTTCCGCAGATCACAAAAACAAAGCCAAACTCGGAAACACCAATTTCAACAGTACTAGTATATAAGTTGGATACCGTACGCTTTCGGGGGTTATGTCAAAGGACTCCAACTCCTGGTGCGACGTTCAGCCGCAAGTTTGCTATCTATAATGCGAAACAAAGCCGGGATACGTTGTTTTGCTTTGACGTGTAAATATGGGTTGGGGAAACAGAATCGGGTTGCCAAAAAGGTTGCCTTTCCACTTTGTGGTTTTTGAGTAGAAAACTCATGGTGGTTGCAAGTGCTGATGCGTTTATAGCTTATAGGTTGGTTTTATAGACATGGAACGATATTGCGCAGTGCGCGCAGAGATTCCAAGAAGTGATATTTTTTACCGGGAATTTTTTTTTACAACATACCGAGTTAAACGATATATAATTATAAATGGTTGCACCAGAAATGGAGAGATCTGCAGATATTTTATACTCTACAGTCTTGCACACGGAGATGATCGTCGTTGACGAGGTATTGTCTTACTCGCGGCAGGATTATAAATAGATATCATTTATGGCAGCTGCACAAGAATAAGGAGAGGGTGGGAGAACAAGGAAGTCAGCTTGCCAAGCAATCGAACCTTTTGTGGACGCTGGAGCCCCACAGGAAAGATGTTCACCATCCTGATTATTTTCTTTTTTCCCAAGAGGCTCCCTGGTACTCCCGACAGCCCTACCGCCTCATGCAAGATGATAAAGCGGCTCTTGCAAGATGGCCTACACCCAGTGCATATGCATGCACAAAACAGAAGCTTTCGGGGAGTATCCCGAGCATGGACATGGTATTTTCGCCATTTACCTTACTCTGGTACATGCATATGTACACGTACATGTACAATCGATTATATGCCGATGCTGACCAGCGAGATATACTCTGAACAAGAGACAAATCTCGGGCAGCATGAAAACTTCTCTATACCTCGATTTTTTTTCTTTTTTCCAATATACGATATCAATATTGTGTAGCGAAAGATAGAACCCACTTTGAAGGTTCCGTTCACCAAACTACTGTTTCAAGTGGAGGTTACTCAAGTTAACCAATTAAAAACTCGAAAGATATAATATATGCATCTTGAGATTTTTTTTTTTTTTTTTTTTTAAAAAAAAAAGTGAAAAGTGCAACATCCCAGAGCGCAGAAGAAGTCAGTTGGAAGTTAGAGGCATAAAGTAGGTTTATTCTGTGGAGCAATGAAAAGTCCGTTTCCGTTGGATGCGGTGTCTAGCATGGGGCAAGGGCTAACTTAACGACGTCGTCGTGAGCCTCGCTGATTTTCAGACTCATTCGCATGCGCATTCATTTTTCGCAAATCCGTTATCCAAAGCATTGCACACTCCTAAATTTCTTTTTGGATCCATTTTACACTCCACAACCAACGCAATTCCATCACTGCCAAATAACAAAGCAGGTCGACAGACCTCATCGCAAACCTTCAGCATGACGACAAACGGCTTCGCATGCAGTTCTGAAGAGCAGTATGGGGGTGAGGTAGCTGAGTCAACTGGATGTGTTCGTTTGAATTTTTCGCTGTATCTGGTAGTTGGCGGGACGATATCACCAAACAGCCAGTTGACAGCGCAAGATTTTATTGCGAGGTTCGAAAACCATGTCCTTTGAAGTTACTTATTTATTTTGTGGCTGTTGTGAGTATTTAGATGAACGCCAGACACTTATCCTACCATACGAGCTTGGGGAGAAAAAACGTTTATCTTTGCAGTGAAATACCCAATTACTAGTCCTACCACATAACCTTATTACGTTTTCCTGTAACATGAGAAAAATATGGCTTTGCACGTAAGCTAATGGAAAGAAATGCGAAACAGTCATCTCCTTGACAAGATCGATGCAGCTATTCGTGGCGGTGTGACAGTAGTCCAGTTGAAGTTTACTGGATTTGAAACCATCGAATATGTTCGGTTCGCAAAGGCAGCGCTTGAAGTTACGAGGAAGAATCGCGTCCCACTGTTCATATATGACCGAATTGATATAGCTTTGGCTGCCACGGCGGACGGAGTAGAGCTGGGGGAGGGCTGTCTCGGTAAGTGGTGCTCTTTTTCCTAAGCTTGAAAAAAACAAAACAAAAAAAAAACAATAGATCTTCTTCGCTCTCTCTCAGTTTTTGATGATGGTGACTGTCTGGAATATTCCTAATATTCTCTTAGATCCTGCCACAGCTCGCAGCATCCTCGGGTCTCAATTCTTGCTAGGATTCCTCATCAGCAACCGCCGCCAAATTGAGCCTGCTTGTCTTGCAAAACCAGCCTATGTTACAATTGGCCCACTGTTTAGACCTTTCAGTGAGGAAGTTCCGCTTTTTCCCAAGGAATCAATGCCAAAGGCCCCACTTGGTGCCAGGGATCTTTTGCGTCAAGTTGCGGTACGGCTTATGAACTCTGATCATAAGTTCGCAATATTGGCAGGAGAGGGTATGGACCGATTTAAGATTCAACACACACTGTTCCAATGTCGTACAAAACTTAAAGGATTGGATGGGATCGTGTGTGGGCAATCAATCCTGTGGGTTGTTCCTTCATAATTTTGTTTTTTGATGCCTTAAGGCGGTAGCTAAGCACGCATATCTAACAAACATCCTTGGGGACCTTTGCAGAGAAGAGGATCCGGAGTCTTCAGCACAGGAATTGGTTAGTCTGATGATCTCCAACCCGAGCTTCATTCCAGGAGCCAGGAATTCTCCTATATCCGTAACAACGTTGGGCCGTGGCGAGCTCAAACTCCCCGGGAATAAAATAAAGAATATTCAGGAAGTGATCGGCCAAATTCCATATGTAATCAATCAAGTGGGGCGTACTCAGCCGAAGATTATCTGCCTAACATCTAATCAGGCTGATACTTTAGTATCTGAATTGGTTCAAACTTTGTAAGTGATATCTCGGACTTTGGCCTCACACTCTACTTTTGCTAATTACCAGCACAAAAACTACAGAGGAGCGCAAACAATTTTTTCTTTCGAGCCCGATGGAGATCCTCGAAATGTAGGGAGATGCGGCTGTATAGATGTCGCCGGCACCAACGCACCTCCAAATGTCCAAAGAAGAATCTTCCGGATCTTGAACTCTATTGGAGCACCAGTGATCCTAGATGTTACAGGAGTCAGCTCTTCCGAGGAAGCAAAACTGAACGTAAAGAATCACATTAATTCTGGGTTTTTCTCGGTCATCGTGGGAAATGCAGACGACATTCTTGTGGCCGCAAAAGTTTATGGGCTGGGAACTGGTCCGACGGAGAAGGGATATAAAGGGGACAGTTTAGAGCGGAGGGCAAAGCTTTGTAAGCAGTTTGCAGAGAGGGAGAATCTTATCGTTGTGGTTTTGGGAAATGGTGCGGTGGTTAGTAATGGCAGTTCGGCGGTGATGGTTGGTAACGGCTATTCGTATTTAAAAAATATCCCGAGGGTGAGATTTTGCTTTCCCCTTAGTCCTTGACGATATTACTAGGAATCAATAGATACTGACCCAAGGGGACGACAGTGGAATATCGCTCTAAACTCCGTTATCACGGCCTGCCTCGCTGCGAACCCTACCGAGCCGTTTTCAGCTACCATCACCGGCTTGCTCATCTTTGGAATTACCAGTCAAATTGCAGCAGAACGCGAAGGGACAAAGAATCTTGATCCGTTCTTTTCGGCTGTAATTCAAGAGACATGGCGCCTGACGCAAATGACGCAGTTAGCTGACAAGCGTTGGATGAAACGAGCTGAGGTGGAGAACATCAGATATTTTGCTTAGGCCCCGAATGGGTAGGTTTTTGTAATGGAATTCTTTTACTGTTCTTTTACTGTTCACCATTGTTAGTTTCTGATTCTTAGGAAGGTATTTCGGTAGTAGGTAGCTGTATATCGCTTAGGGCAAACTAAGAATAATGATCGGGCATTTTTAAGGCATCTGGCTCTGATTATTGGAGCTTCTTGGCTGTAATGTGGTGCCCTGGCTGTTGCTTTTGGAGTGGAAGAGGATATTCTTTTTCTCACTTTCTTGCTGCTTCTGGGTCTACGGCCTGTGCGTGTTTTTGTACCGGTTTCTTGTGGGGGAAAATGCATCAATTGGAGCGAATCAACGGGAATTTGAATGGAATTTTTTTTTCTTACGAAAAAAAAATCAAAAATCAGGTGTTACAATAATCCTCTACGCTAAAAGGCCACGAAAAAAAAAGTTTTTCCATTCGTGTTTTCTCTGTCACTCTCGCAATTTCACAAGCTATCACTCGGCTTAGGCACAATTACCTGTCAAGTTGCTTGCTTGTTCATAAATACTATGGTGCCATAACCCGTAACTGCTACCACCGCATCCAAGTGTCCCTCGTACATAAATTGGAAATTTCGCTGTACCAGTACAATTCATTTTATTTAAGTAGTCTCTTTGTCATGTGACTTAGGGCGCGTTTGGCAACAGTTTTGAAATAAATTGGCGCGTTTGGTGGCTACAAAAAAAAAAAAATAAAAAAAATAAAAAAAATCGACACATGATAGAGAAAGAACATATACTGAAAATCCTCCGAATACGTCCTTTTCTCCAGCCCTCGTCGCATCATCACCAACCTGCCTACCCGGAAACTACACATAATAGCAATGGCGATATGGTGCAATTACGAGATGATATTGTTACAAAAATGTGGACAGACTACCAGTTGTATTTATGTATTTATGTATTTTTTTTTTTTTATATTTTTTTTTTTTTTGTGGAACAGGCAGTAAATAAAATGATTTTTATTTAATGTGTTCACCGCCGTAGTCTAACTCTTCTTGCCTAACCTCGACAAACAATGCTCGAATTAATGATTTTTCCATCCCCGCTGTCCATGCTACACAATCTTTCTTGTTGCGATGATCGGCAATCGTGGTGGTTGCAACATGATGGGGGGGATGAGAAGAAAATACCGACTCGAGTAGAGTGGTGGTTGTGGGAGTGTAATACTAGCGATCTAACGGAACGACGATATGGAAGATGAGACGTTGAGAGAGAAACATGTTTTGTCATGCGATAGAGGATCGAGAGTGTGCAAAACCATGGTTTTGAAAAAAAAAAAAAAAAAAAAAAAAAAGTCAGACCTGTTTTTTTCAAAATCATGGTTTTGTCGATTGCGGTTTTGTTCACCAAACAATAAAAATTTATCAAATACCACATTTTTGCGGAAACCATAGTTTTCCGGGTAAATACCATGGCATTTGCCACCAAATGCGCCCCCACCGCTTCGCCATTGCTGAAAAAAATAGTACGAAGAAAAATTGTTTGAGGATATGGTAAATTCTCTGCAAAATGAGAGCTTAGTAAAGGTATTCGAATTTGGAAGTTTGAATATCTCTATCATGTATGTGGACAGGAATTTTATTGTGGGTGATACAATAAATTTGTAAAAGGCTCACCTTGACGGACCTTTGTTTCAAAAAGAGCAATGTCAGTGAATTCAGCGCACTTAAATATGATGAAAGTTAAACAGTTACGGCTTTCCAAGATGCTTATTTGTCTCAGTGTGACATACTTTTATACTGCGCAGAAGTGTCCCGTTTCTGGATGTTATCCCGCTTGTAGGCTAAATACGTTAGACTACTGGTTAAACCAGAGCACAAGTTGATTTCTGTAGTTAAGTGAAATGGAGGGCTCAAGAGACTGCCCTGTATTCATGGGACAGAAAAACAGTTATAATCATAAATGTAAAAGTTTCAGTCTATATGTAGCAAGCCTTAATAGAGCTGTGCGGTCCGCGCCTGGAAATACAGAATTTTCAAAATATGGAAATACGTAAAAGTTTAAAAGTCTTTTGCACCCACCCACCTCCCTCTTTCAACATTTGGTTGCGCTTGACGGTTGTCCAGCTTTATAAACAGAGCTTCAGGCTAACATATGGAAGAGCATGTGTGTTCTAGAGCGGACGAGCCCACGATCGGCTATACTAACTTAACATTTTACAGTTTCTCTCGAAAGAAAAGGGCAAAAAAGAATGGACGGATTGAACAGAAGCAAAATCTAATATCCAATTTCATTGCACACACACAAAGAGCTCCACCAACGGAAAACTTCGCGATAAATCATAAAATATCCGCCTAAAATTCCAGCGTTTGGGTTTATATGAGCTTTTTTTTCGGATCTCAGCAAAGTTGCCTGCCTCAATTTTTTTTTTTCAGAACGATATCAAGCCGCATTTGCATATTTTTCATTGTTATTGGAGCTTTGACTCTTAGTTTTAGCAACATGCTCAAAACAGGCGAGAGGTATCTTGGTATTATGTCGAACAGGTTAAATAAATTCGCGTGGATAAAGTCTCAAATTACTACTTAATCCATACATTATTATCAAAGATATTGGTACTAACTGTAAGATTTCACTCGTCCCAGCAACCGAGGTATATCAGAAAATTTCGTTGTTCTTTATTGAGCGGATAAGTGATAATGACTAGAGGGCGCATGAAGAAAGGGTTCGGACGATTGGATCTGCGATTAGTCAGCGAGTGATGGGCTATGATTCTGAAATACGCCTCAGCAGGCAATTTTCTGACTCGCAACAAATAAAAGGAGTTGTTTCATTTTCATGCATTCCCCCGCCTCCGACACTCTCCACCCTCCAAGCGATCATATGTTTTGCACACGCCTCTTTGTTAGACTGCATACAATATTACATGTAATATGCTGTTTAACCTGTGTATTAATATTTCAGATCACCGGTCCTACATAAACAGAAAAACAGCCTATCGTAAAATAGTGAAACTAGGTCCGAGGCTTGTACGGGGGTTTTACATACATGTATGCAATTGGGAATTGCTCCCAGCTTCCAAATTCGGGTGCTAAGAATCACTCTTAGCAATGGCCCAGGAGTAGGTGCATACAAGCTGCATACATGTACACACTGAACCGGTCCCCGGCGGGCCAAGGCGCATTTGAAGGCCGGGTAAGTGGAACAGGCATGCGTGGCTGTTTGAATGTCCAACTAAATTTGCGGTATCAGCTTATGTAATCGCTCCAAGAAGCACCGCCCAAGCTGCTAGAAAAGTCCTTCTCCCACCATCCATTCTCTCTTCCCTTCTTTTTCTCTTTCCCTCCACGCACTCTTCTCCCCCCCCCAGCAATCACTCCACCGTACCTTGCCAACACTACTTACTTAGCACTATCCGCTAGAAAATTTTTTCAACCTGAACATCGTTTTCTAACCGCCACATCCTTCAAATACATAAGCCTCCTCCTTTGCTAGAGAAACATCTGAGTTTGTTTCGCTAAGAGAAAGATCCCCTCTGCCGCCTCGCTCGAGAAAACTCTTCAGCCAGCGACAGAATTCCCACAATTTCCCTTCAAGGAAAACGATATAAGGAAAAATTTCCCGCGAAGCCGTCGCTGTTCATGAATCTTTCCCCCACAACGAATTCACAATCGATCTGTTCCCGCCCCATACGGCCCCCCAAAAAAACCAGGAGGACTAGTAGTAACCCCGACACCTAAACCGTCACTTTTTTTTTTTTTTTTTTTTTTTTTCCTTCTCGTAAAGAAAAAAAATTAACCGATCAGCCCATCCCGTCTCCTCGTCGAACCCAATACACGAATAACCTTTCTCTTTATCGAAAAGAACAAAGGTTTCCGTCTTCATTGCTTATAAATAAAGCAACTGTTGATGCTGTTGAAGAAGTCCGTTATTGTTCCATCGTCCAGTACCCTCTTTTCCAGATCCCTTCATCGTATTTAACGAGTTAATCATCCGCAAAAATGGCTGCCACTATCAACATTCGTCGCGATGTCACCGACCCTTTCTACCGCTACAAAATGGAACGTCTTCAGTCCAAAATCGAAGGAAAGGGTAACGGCATTAAGTCCGTCATCGTTAACTTGGAAAGCGTTGCCCATTCGTTGAGTCGTGATCCTGCATGTAAGTGCTACTATTTTCGTTATTTAAGTGCTCGTTTTACCATCATACTTGTGCAAAATTTGTTGTGTATGCTGTGGTCAAACGATCGGTAGCGGCTGCATTTACCGCTTTAGTTCGTTCGATGCGGTCAGCTGTCGTTCAGAGAATTTCCTTGTATATACACTCCCCCCTTCCCATCGGATTCTAATCTCTCTACTCTAGATGTCGTCAAGTTTTTCGGTTTCGAACTTGGTGCTATGGTCACTGCCACCCCTAGCGACGACCGCTACATTATCAACGGCGCCCATGAAGCTAGCAAGCTCCAGGACTACCTCGACGGTTTCATTAATAAATTCGTTCTCTGCAAGAAATGCAAGAACCCGGAGACCGATCTCATCGTTCAAAAGTCTGGCATCATCCTTCGGGACTGCAAGGCATGTGGCCAACGCACCGATGTCGACTCTCGTCATAAGCTCTCCTCTTACATCGTCAAAAACCCTCCCAAGCGCGAAAAGAAAGCTAAGAGTGAGAAGAAGAGCAGGTCCAAGAAGGGTGAAGAGAACGGAAACTCACCTAAGGACTCTGGATCCGAGGAACAAAACGATGATCACCCAGATAATGGAGCTAGTGATGATGAGCTCACTAAGAGGATTAGAGCTGAGGCGAAAGAGTTGCCCCAGAATGGGCACGATGACAACATCAAGGACGACGATTGGGCTGTCGACATGAGCCAGGAGGCCATCAAGGCCAGAGCTCAGAACCTCCCTGACGACTTGAAGAAGGCACTCGTGATCGACGTCGACGACGACCAAGAGGAGGGCGAGAACAGTTACGACCAACTGGGTTCTTGGATTGTCTCTGAAAAGCAGGCCAACGGCGGGAAGGTCAAGGATGTCGACATCTACCGCAAGGCCCAAGAACTCGGCATTGAGCAGAAGCACAAGACACTCCAGGTCTTGGCACAGACTTTGTTCAATGAAAACATTATCAAGAAGAATCAAGTTAAGGACTACGCTGCAATGCTTAAGAAGGTAAAGTTTTACTTCCATGTCATCTTGTTCTCCCTCCGCTAATATCTGCAGATGATCACTTCTGAGCGCCATGAGAAAGCCTTCCTTGGAGGTACCGAACGATTTGTCGGTAACGACCACCCTGAACTCGTTTCGCAGATCCCTAGCATCCTCTTGGCCTATTACAATAACGACATTATCTCAGAGGAGACCATCCAGAACTGGGGATCCAAGGCCAGCAAGAAGTACGTCGATTTGTCTACCAGCAAGAAAGTCAGGAAGGCTGCTGAGCCGTTCTTGAAGTGGCTCGAGGAGGCCGATGAAGACGATGAAGAGGATGAAGACGACGAGTAGATGCTTTTGATGGATAGAATGAGGTCTATGCATGACAATGGGATACTCAGAATGGATTTCGAGATGATGGAGAATGGAGACTAGGTTTTACGTTTTTGTTTTTCTGGTTGAATAATGATTGTGCTTTAATCTCTGCTCTTATACTCTTTTCTTTTTTTCTTTTTTCCTTGCTTTTATCCACCTTAGGTGTGGTGCGCTATATTGCTGTCTTGCGGAAACGTGCTGGAATGAAATGGAATTGAGAATGCTTGCCGGTTTTCTATTTCCTTATATAAGAACCAATTTTTTAATGTAGCAAGCGGATAGCTGTTATCGAATCTGTGGATGAGTGCCTGAAGTCTTGAATCATCCTTCACTTAAATTTATCAACCCCGTTATGGCATAGTGTGTACTTGTGTAGTTGTGATATTCTATCAAAACCTTGAGTGACTCATTGAGTATACTCCGAACATGATTCATGAGTTTAGTCTCGTTCACTTCACTACCATGAACTTTGGAGCACGGAAATCGAATATCAAAAACACGTTCAATACTCAGCTACTATAACAGTGTTTATCAAATGACGGATATATGTATATATATATATGGACGAAAAAGGTTTACACCGCCGATCACGCTTGCTTATACTCTTAAGGCCGTCCCCTACCCTCCGATTGGCTACGGTTTACCATGTTTATATACGATGTCAAATTTGAACATGCCTTTTCGTGTTTGTTTCCTTCATACGAAGGGAAATGTGTTTTACTCAATATGTAAATTCATCAATATCGTATCTTATCCTCGACTTTATATGTATATCATAACATAATTCCTCGTTCGAGCTCCTCATCGCCCAAAAAATATCGAGACTCGCACATTACATCAATTTATCCCAATTTCCGGCCTGACCCGTAACAGGCACGTGGAACCTTTTTTTTTTTTTGCGGATACACTAGACCCCCCCCCCCAAAATATATATATATATTAATTCTAGGAAAATGAGAAGGAAAGTAGGTATAAAAAGAAATTGGTGTACATGTAAATGTTTTTACAGCAAAAACAGATATGTGAATGGAAATAGAAGAAAGAAACCAAACCCCAGGAAATTCAAAACCATTAAGAAAGAGACAAAAATAATAATAAAAAAAAAAATTCACAGCCGACTTCAGTCCCCCTTGGATACCTCTTTCTCGGCCACCGGTGCTTCAGGAGGCGGTAAGTTTAACTTTTTTTTTTTTTTTTTTTCTATTTTTTTTCTCTTTTTCTCATTATTTGTTTTAGGTGGTAAGTTCCAACATTCATGCTGGAAGTTATAGAATGGAATGATAGTGAC
>JABYPW010002337.1:0-11587 GCA_016880775.1 Phymatotrichopsis omnivora | reverse complement strand
TTTTTTTTTTTTTTTTTTTTTTTTTTTTTTTTTCCTTTCCATTTTTCCCTTTCCGTTCCGTTTCCGTTCCCTTTGTTTTTTTCCTTTCCTTTTCTTTCCTTTCCTTCCTCTTTTTTTATTTTTTGATTCCTTTTTTTGGGCCATACCATATACTGCTTCGGCGGCCGAAGGTCGCATTGTCGCTTGTAAATGATACTAAGATAAAACGCAAATACTCGCGTTGACCGTGCCATCAAGCTTCTTAATTGGGCTGAACACCTCTGACACCCCCCTCATAGATTTCAATTCTAATTTCCTTCTGGTCGCAAGTGAACGGCGAAAACACAATACCCATTGACCTTTCAAAAATTGCGCCCGCTGATGACGGATCGCCAATGTATTCTTCCACTGCAGCTTCGGCGCTATATGGTTGTCCAACAAGTCTCCTTCGAAGCACAACCCTGGTGCCAACTTCGCGTGTCCAAATCCATGCTAATGAAGGTTTCTTCGCCATACCCCATTCATCCTCCTTCTCCGGCCAACCGGAATACAGATTCAGGTCGATTGAATATGAAGGGCACCAACGATCACCAGGATCCCTTATCTCCCTTTTCGATTTCGGACTTGGTTTCAGGCTGTTCCAACTCAATAACTCTTTTGCCATGTCTCCTTTTGAAAACCGATCAGCAACCTGATTCGCTACAACGATCGCAAAGTCGTATTCAGTGGCTAAGGATCTCAGCTGCTCTGCGAGTTCCAATATCTTCTGATCCCTCTCATCGAATGTCGATCTGTTCGGGTTGGGTTTGTATGGTTTATAGGGATTGTATGGAAGCGATTTTTGGTACACGTATGTCGTCCTGAAATTTTGCGCGACGGAATCAATGACGACAAGTCCAGGCTTATACCTCTCTACAAGACGAGGAAGCTCGTTTAGGATGATGTCTTCCTGCTTATCGAAATCTTTGCAAGTTACAGTGTAGATGTTATCCATTGATGGCGGTTTCTGCAGATCGGGGTAGCGGCTCTGATAACGATTTATCATCTGAGCAAGGCGATCCGTGTTCAAAGATTCTTCCGTTGAAATGTAGACACATGGGCGGCCAAGACCACCATACTTCCTGGGGAGTTGAGCAGTCACGAGCAACTGGAGGAGAATTTGCGTTTTCCCTGTGCCTCTGAAAAACCAATTAGTGCGGGGGATTCACTGAGATGTGCATGATGCGGGAGGGAAGCGGTGGTTAGTGATAGGGAAGAGGAAGGGCTGGGACAAGGCAAGAACAAACCCTTCGCCGACAAATTCGACGAGCTGCTGGGTCGGGATACCACCGCCGAAAAGACGATCGATTGCCTCATCCCCAAACGAGATATAGCCTTCTATTTGTTGCTCCATAGCCTCGCGCCCAGTTTTCACCGTGCCAGTGGTTTCGCCATTGGCCGCCTCAACCATGTCCTTCCGGATACGGTCGAATTCAGGTCTGGTGATAGTGGAGCCGCGGATTATTTTGTAGATTTCCCATGGTTCTTTGAAAAGAATATCCATGAATCGGAGATCTCGCTCCGCAAAGAATTTCATGATATGTGCATTTTCAGGGGCGTCAACGGGAAATCCAGGGCAGAGATCTTCGATGTCCATGGTGATAGCGTCTTGATAGACGAGATGAATGGGGCGTTGGTTGAGAGATTGCGAGAGTGAGGGATTGCGAGCGAGGGATTGCGAGTGAGAAATTGGGAGAGTAAGGGATTGGGAAAGTGAAGAGTTTAGAGAGTTAGAGATTAGAAAGGGATTGTAATAAGCGAATTAGGATTTGGGAGAATGAGAGACTGAGAAAATTAGGGGGGGTTGGAGGGGGGGGGGATGAGCAGCACGTTTGGTGGGGAATTGCGTTTGGACTGTCGCGTGAGGATTTGTAAGCGTTGGTGCGCGGGCGTCGCTGGTGTTTTTCTCGCATCACACTGCACGAGCATCAATCAATCGCACAGAGAATCGGTCATTAATCATTCTCAATCATTCGTTTTTTTTCGTCGCCGTTGCCGGTCGCTGCTTTTCATATCCCCACCCCAATTTGAACCGCGAGCCGCAGATGAACATTTCTGCATGGTCCTGGTTTTCAGGCTGGATAACCCCAATTCCTTGTGATGTATATAGTACATGTATGTGTACTCCACATACTTAAATTACAGATAATTTTCATGATAATGTTCAAATAAGAAGAGAAATGCCATAATGCGCTTTACAATATCCCCAAACAAGGAAGGGTACATGGAGCATACACGTCGGCTCGGCATGTTTCTTCCCCCTTCACTTCCCCTATCAGTGCGAGATCAATGCCTTAAAATTTTGACTAGTTTTCCAGCCGTGTTCTCCGGCTGCTCTCTTACAGCGCTTTCTCTTACCTACCCACATAGTATTCACATCGCTCAAAAGGTGCCTATCCTTCGTATTATCTGGCCGAGTTAATTTTGTGCATTTGTCGCCAGCCTTAGGAATAAACGTTTGATCCAATGCCAACTTATTTTAGTCTCAGCTTCCCTCTGCAATTTACTTGCTATATCATCCATTTGATATGCTGATATGGAGGCCTTCCTACCGGCATAGATAAGATTTATAAGGCAAATAATGTTGCGTGGGTGAGAAAAATTCACAAGTTAGCGTAAAATTTCAGTTGGTTTAAAATACACCCTAATTTTTTTTTTTTTTTTTTTTTTGACATAACCTGCATCCATATGAAACCGTCCGTAAATTTTTTTGGCTGCTTGGTTTATCTAGTTTCCGCTCGGTAGCTCTAACGCGTCGACATTGGTGGAGAATGAAACACTGAGACAAAACACATGGCGACACATAGGTAAAGAGAGCATATTGACAGGTAATTGTACCTGATCATACGGAGTTTGCAAGTTAGAGAATTTCGGATTCCCGTTGCAATACACCTGATTTTGAATTAAAGTATGCTCAATGCCATTAAATTATTAAATTGGTTTGTTTTACCTGCTGCATGCATAGATTTATTTTCAACACTCCGGGTCGCTGGCGTGTGAGCTATATAGATGACGCTGGAATAAGAAGTAAAAACTGAAAGTTATGATACAGCCCCCAACATGTCCAAGTACATGTATGTGGTAAGAGTACTGCATTTGATAATACTTCCACGTCGGGGTTAGGGATATATAGTTTCACAGATCGTCACTCGATTTGTAACGTCAATTGAGGATACATTGATGAGGGTGATTTCCTTTAGAGAAGTTTACATATAAGAAGTATAGGCCGCTGTGTTGAGGATATGCGCGGTATATGTATGACGCAAGCAGAGTGTATGTTTTTCTTCCGATGTTCGGGAAACTTAAGTGTGGAGATTCCGGAAGTTCTGAAAGATATAGATCATTCTGTTGATTTGATTTTTGGGTGTTTTTGAAAGGGGTTGTGAGAAGTTCTCTCTTGGGTTCTTTCTACAAAGAAGCTACCATTTCTGTTTCGATTTCTTCTTCTGTATTCGGTCCTTGCAATATGTACAAGTCCTCTATTATCATTGCTATTTTCGACAGGTACTAAATCCTACAGGGCAAGAAAACGAGTTAGTGGCTGCTATAACCAACAAATAGTACACATGGTGCGCGGAAAATCAATTCTTACCAATACACGAGACTTCCGAGCCATTGCGTACCAAATGGGGGTTAGGAATAATAGGCATTTTGAACGGGTTGGTGAAAATGTTTTGTGTTGGCTGATACAATTATGAGGCAATGTACTGAGAGAGAGAGCTGCGAAGATCGAATAAGCACACAGGAGAAAAACAGTAGGGACGGTGAGAGTTGAAAGCAATTCCTCGAGACAGGAAATAGTCGGTGCATGAGATGTTACAGCGACAATACTCAAAGGTTCCAACCAAACGCCAGTCTCGGAGATGTTGGGTTGGAACTGTCTAGATCGATGTCTTCGAAGTTAAGTTAATACACCAAAGGGATGGATACCACCACAAATATCTCTGATATTTTCGAACAGGTTTATGAGGCCAGAGGACGTGACAAGATTGGTCAGGCTTTCGCTTTATATGCCGCTTTATATACTCTACAACAGAGGTAATATTTTGAAAAAATATGTATAACTGTTATAGCACGCATCTGCAGCATAATCAACCCCCCCCCAACAATTGTCTCCCCTCCAGCGTCGTGATTCTTCCTCTTCATTTACTTTAGCGTTTTCATGAACACCGTGTCCCAAGAATATAGATGCCTCAGTACGAGACCCTCACCCAGCGTCATATCGAACCATGGGTGCGTATACGAAATCGTGCTTCCTATCTGTAGTTTTTGAACTTCTTTCCTTCGCATGTATACATCCCCTCTTAAAATCACGTTCACCGCTTTTCCTTCCACGCCATCGCCTTCTAGTTCGTTGCCGCGGATCATCGTAAACAACCTAAATCTTGTAACTCGAGTGACCAGAATGAGGCCGGCGGTGTGCGTATCATATGCACGTGGGACATATGCGAAAGCTTCGGTTCTCACTTTGATGGCCGCATACTCCCATCCGTCGTGATCCGTTTTCATATGCTCCTTCAGTTTATCGTTTTCTCTCATTATATTGAAGAGTGGCTGGAGGACGTGTGGCTTTGGAGGGAGAAGCCAGCGATGATATTCCAAGATTGGCACGTAGCGATGAGGTTGGCCGTCGGTACGAGGGGGAGGCTCGGGCATCGGTGGTTGATAGCGGCGGCGCCATGCTTTAGCAACTTCTTCGCTCTCGGGTTCGGCTTCCGGTATCGAGCTCACCCAGTCAAGATCCAGGCAGCGAGGATCAAAAGCTGGGACTCGTCTCGATTTGCACATTTTCTGCCAGTCTTCGTCAACGGAGCAGACATCCTCAATGTCGTCATCCAGTAGAGGGTCTTTTTCTATCTGAGTTGCTTTCCGATTAGTTCTTGGCTTTGTTTTCCCAACTCTATAAGACTCGTCATCTGCGAAGTCTTCGATATCATCTTCAACTTCCTCTTGCACCGGCGTTCCGTAAAAACGCGAAGGCCAGGGATTCTTCGTTCTGACTTTGGTCCGCCCTAATTGCAACTGTTGTAACTGCTGGCGTTGTTTGCCCACCAATGATTCGTTAATTTGGGAGAGAGAGGAACGTGTGGGGTTTATCGATGAAGGTTCTCGTCGCGTTAGGTGTGAAGGTGATCCAAGAGATAATTCGCTGA
This sequence comes from Phymatotrichopsis omnivora, assembly GCA_016880775.1. Taxonomy (NCBI): domain Eukaryota; kingdom Fungi; phylum Ascomycota; class Pezizomycetes; order Pezizales; family Rhizinaceae; genus Phymatotrichopsis; species Phymatotrichopsis omnivora. The sequence goes on along the minus strand of JABYPW010002337.1, from coordinate 6,416 downwards.
TTCGTTCTTTCGGCGATGGTGTTCGCTGTGCGGTGAATGAAGGTGATCGCAAGGGCAATTTCTTTAGTGTAGCGCGTGCGACGGGAGATAGTATTGGCAGCGGCGGCGAAGTTGTTCTCTGCGTTTGGTGCAAGGGTGACCCCAGCGGCAATTCGCTATCTTGTGAAATGGAGGAATGTATCAGGTTTGCTGGCGATGGTGAAGCCTTCTCAATTTGTGATTTCCTTGCCCGGGATAGTATGTAAGGCAGCAACTCCGAAGCAGATAGTTTTCCTATTGTAGCTTTTCCCACCGGTGATTCACTTGCTCGAGCGATCGGAGAAAGTACAGGCATTGTTGGCGATGGTGTCCTGTGTATCGCTCGTGAAGCCTTTCCCATAGGCGATTCGCTAATTCGTAGGATGGCACGCATCTGTTGCAATGGAGGCGGTGTTTTCTTGGAGAGGTGTGAGTTTTTCGGCCTAGGCGATTGATATACTAGTACGTGGGTTCATTCCTCACCATTTCATCAATACCATCACCTGAATCCTCCGAAGCCTCGGAATCAGGAATTATCACCTCAGTGTGTGACTTCCGCACTACTTCCCTGACACTGTTCTCTGAATCTTCTGAATTCTCCGAATCCGGGATTATGACCCCAGAGGGTGCTGGACGTCTTGATGCAAAACGTCTCAACAGCTGCTGCGGCTTCGGGGCTTTTCGCTCGGTGGGTTCATGAATTTGAATGTTACGTGGGTGCCTCGATTGCGTCGATTCTAATAGGGATAACGTTCGTCCCGATAGTCGTGAATTCTGCTGTACTTCCGAATTATTTTTCGCTGCCACTTCCTCCGTGTTTTTTTCCATAGCCCCGTCCCCTTCCTGTATATTGGAGAAACATATCTTTTTTGAAACCTTTCGTTCGGCCGAGTTGCCAATTGGTATATTAGATGAGCGCATCAATTCCAGCTGCGATGGAGTTCGTCCAAATGGCCGCGAAGGTTTCCGCGCACGATGGCGGTTTTTTTCGGTTTTTCCCGTATCCTGGCAGCACTGCTCAGAGGCGCGAACCGATGTCAATTGCCCCGTCAAGGATTTTGACAGCTGTACTGTCTTTTTGCCACACCAGCGTTTTGTCGGTATGTCATCGTCATCCTCTGTGTCTACGGCTATGTCTTTCCGGTATATGCCAGAAGCATGTGAAATTTCCAACTGCCAAGTTGAGGGTAGTGGTTTCTCTGGGCTTTGTGCACGTGGGCGCTTCGTTGGTGCATCATTGCAAATCTCTATATCGTCGTCCTTGTTTTTCCTCTTGTCGGAGGACCGAACCAGTGTTAACTGTCCCATCAATGACTGTCTTTGCTTTCGTGGACCGGCAGAAGTGGCCGCTGTATCCTCATCGTCTATACCACCGGCCATGGCTTCAGTCTTAATGTTAGACGAATGAGCCAATGTCAACTGCCCCATCGTGATTTGGGGTCGCCGGGATTTCCGTGCACGCGGACGTTTCACTTTCGCCGGTGTTCGCCCCCAGGGCTGAGGGGTCCCTCGGAGATTGAAGCTCCATTTGTCCTCTTCGAATTCCTCTATTTCCTCCATCTCGTTTTGTATGTTTGCACGAGGATGATTCGGAGGTGTAAATCGAAATTGTGCAGGCCGTTTCGCAGATGAGACTTTATTAGACGAACCTGCTGTTCCTCCCGCGTAAGATCTATTCGTTTCTGTATTTCGTGCAGAGCATGCAGCGTCTACTGTGATCCTGGCTGGTTGCACTGCAGACGTAAGCGGTGGTCGTATGGGAGCCTGTGGGGAACAATCTGTGTCGTTTTGCCACCAGCATTTTTGCGGCTTTTCACTCGTGTTGGAAGAGGAAATCCGTAAGTGGTATTTTTCCTAGACATTTGAAGTCAGCAGAGACAGTAGGGAGTTTGGGCGGAAGTTCTAACCGGCATAGTATTGAAATATATCACAAGATAAGTGGCAAATGGTTTCTGGGGAGACGCGACTTGAGGATGCTGTATATTACGCGTAACGCGTGGTCACGCGGCTAATTAACACTCTTTTTTTTGTTTTTGTTTTTTTTTGGAAGTGCCAAAAGTGGCAGGTGTAAGGCAAGATGCCTTACGGCAGATTGAAATTCGTGATGATAGGGATAAGGATTCACTTGGTATCATGACTCTCGAAAGCTGCAAGACTTGCTGATGGATGCTAGTTTGCAGAGGAGCTGAACGCGTGATAGAATGCCATACTCGATGGTACAACGGAAAAACGGAGAGACTCAGAGGCGAGATCAAGATGCGATAAGTTGGGAACATGAAGTCATGCTGTTATTAGTAATAACGTCCCGGTAGGGTAAATACATCAATGAATACTTACACACCTACACGTACTAGTAGACAAAGTCTTCGCCGGTCGCGTTGTATGGAAGATTTACATCGCAGGGTTGTGGCCAGCTGGATCCAAAACTGGGGAACCTTTCACCCACATGGGTAAGGGAGTGCATGGATACTAACACCGCCACATTAAAGATATGGACTACATGTACTGATTCAAGCAGCCTTGCGCAAGCAAGCTTTTCTGCTCATAGGTAGCATAACATAACAACATAATCACAATCCGCAATTTTACTTCGGTTATTTGTTTATTTGGGTTGTTCGAAGGTTTTCCTTTTTACGTTGCTATTTATTTATCTATTTTTTAATTTTTCCCCGCCTGGTGAACCCACCAGGATGACGGAACTTATTACCCTTCCTTTGGCCTATGCTGAATGGCGGGAATGACTTTTTACCCTTTGACAAGGTTCAGATGGCTCACAAAGATTTTGAGATTTATTGGCCTCCGTATATTATGTTTACAGTTGGGGGGAAGTGTGCTGGTACCGCTGCTAGCGGCCTGAAGACAGTCTCGCAGGCGAAGCCTACGCTATTACGCTTCTGTACTAATAGTGGATACGGCAAAACCATAATCTGCGACATTGCTGCAATAATTTTTTTTTTTTTTTTTTTCGCCTCAATCCGAAACACCGGTTCCATCACCTCTCTCAGATAACCTATCCAATTCTATAACACTCGACTTTTTTTAATTTCCTCGGCAAGGAGCTTTTGGATGGGGCGTGGGAAGCGGGCAATTTCCAGATGCTGTAGGGTGATAGATTTGTTTCGTTCGAAATTCACGGGCAGCCAGTGATGATCAATTGTCGGCTCGTATACGTTAATGTTGATATTTATAATGCACCTGAGAAGTCGATGCTTCGCTGTCCCTCCCTTCTTTGGTTAATCTTCTCTAGTAGAAGTTTTTTTTTTTTTTAGCTTTTTTTTAGACGGTATTCGCAATTCGAGATTGTTTCCAAGCCGTTAACGGTGGCGTACTTCCTTCTCAGACTGTAGATAAGGTATACGAGAGACCAATAAGTTTCAAATTCTTTGGGGGTCATCTGAACCTTGTCAGAATAGGTGAAAAGTCGTTCCCGCCATTCAGCATGGGCCAAAGGAAGGGGAATTAGTTCTTCGGATATTGTGTTCTCGGGAGTCAGCGTCGTCCAGGTGTATTACGTTGATGGTTTTACCGGGCGAAGGAGAAAAAAGTGTCCATCGGGCCGGGAAAGAAACAATTGTCTAACGGGCGGGGAAAAAATAAATAATAAATAAACCAGTAGCAACATAAAAAGGATAATCGAATAACTTAAGGATTGTCTTGGGTGTGGCGGTGTTGGTATGGGTACACGCCAAGTTAGTGGCCTCCCGTACGCCAAGCATTCGTGCTACGGCTCCACGTGCCGCATTCCGTCACGTCCCGCCTTTACTTGGACTCTCGACGCGTCTCCCCTTCCACGACATAACCATATTGCATATATACATCCACTCCACGCACGCTCCAATAGCCATCCGTCGGTCAACGTCCTCCTCTCACTGCATCAGCGTCAGCGTCTTTTCTCGTCTCTCCGCCAACGGCGATCCGCAATCATGGCGCCTCCTACCAATGCTCCTACCCCTCCTGTTATCACCCTGGATGAGGTACAGAGGCTCTGGGAGCAAAGCTCACAGATGTTTATGCAGCAGTTTCGAATGCAGATGGGCCCAGGCATGATGCCTGCTATGCCCTTTCCCCGGTTTCCTCGCGAAGAGTTTGATCGGACATCTACCCTCCTGAACCAGCAGCTTGGTCCCGAGTACCTATCGTCGCGAATGGCGGCTGGTGGTAAAAGGGTCCTTTATCTAGCGGGGGAGAAGGTTATCCGGATTGCGAATGACATATTCGGCTATGATGGATGGACCTCGGGCATTACACGGGAGTCCGTCGACTTTGTGGGTTTTTTTTCGCTTTGAACGAGTTTCAAACGGTACATGCGCTGACTTCCTTCAGGTCGACATGACTCCGGATGGTAAATGGAATGTTGGCATATCAATAACGACTAGGATTACTATTAGCAATGGGTGTTATCATGAGGTTTGAGCTCCAGCCAGCATCACCGAGACTTTGAAATTGGCACTAAAAAAGAGCAGGATATCGGATATGGCACCACGGAGAACGGCAAGTCAAGAGGTCTCGCTCTCGAAAAGGCGAAGAAAGAAGCAGTTACCGACGCACTCAAGCGTACTCTGCGCAATTTCGGCGATGTTGTCGGTAATTGCATTTACGACAAGGACTACTTGGACAAGGTGGTCAAGGTTCGGCCACAGAAGGTATTTTTCACCATCGTCTAACTGCTCGACTGGAACTAAGCAGTGGAAGGCCCCTTTCGACGAATCCAATTTGCGTAGGCCTGTAGATGTTAAACGCCGGCAGCAGCAAGAGCAGCAGAAGCACAGTCTTGTTAAACCGCGCCTCCAATCACCAAGATCGCCACCTAGGAATCGTGGACGTTCCAAGTCTCCCCCGAAGTCCCCGAAGTCTCCTAAGCATGCCTCGGAAATGGAAGAATTCTGTAAGCTTACCGATCCCGCCACCTTGGTCGTCTCTAATTTGTTGCAAAGTCGTTCCACCCACAGATGATGAGGGTGATGAGTCTGATTATGGTGGTATTGTACTTCCTCAATAATGAGTTAGAATTTAGCTAAATTTAAAAAGGATCGGAATGGGAAACCGATGAGGTGCTACAAGGCATTGAAAAGCTTTTTGCGGAACGTGGATATGACAAAATGTGTGATAACTCTTCGCCTTGCCCCCTGCAGTAATCAGAAGCTGAGAACATGACAGCCCACCTGAAACCTCCGAATCTAATATCACCGCCTCTGCCGCGTCCAAAACCAGCAGATCTGAAAACACGAAAACGATCAAAAATGTTCAACCGGTCAAATCTGCAAATATAAACATTCCTTCCGCGAACCTTGCTCCATCTATCAATGCGAACTCTTCTGCTGCCAAACCTGGTCAGTCCGCAGATTTCAATTTTTCCTTTCAGAAACCTTTAACTGCCAACGTCAACTATTCTGCTCAACAACCTCAATCTGCAAATTTCGTTTTTTCTGCTCAGAAGCCTGATCAGTCTGCGAATATCAACGTTTCTGGTCCCAGACAAGAGCAACCCATAAAGTCTGCGGATGCGAATATCGATGTCTCTGGGAAAAATGTTGGCTTGCTTCAAACCACAAATGGTAAAAATATCACACAGAGTCGTACTTTCACTGGTCCCCAGCATCACAACGATGGTTTAAAAGTACCAACGGCCCTGCCGACGAGACCTACACCGCAGCAAACTCGCCCTGCCCAGACGCCGCAACAGAAGGCGCAGAGCACGGCGCAATCAAAGTTTAACTCACCTTATATTCACCAACCTCGAACTCCCATGGCTGCTGCAGCTTCCGTTCCAACCACGACTAAAGAAAATGTTCTCAAGGCCCCGGCTAATCCAATTGCCGCCACTAGCACATCCCCGTTTAAAAGTTTCAAAAAAGGTGATACTGATGATGACATTTCCATGGTTGACTTCCATCCTGGTGCAGTGTGTTCGGCATGGGCTGGCGAAATCGATTATAATACCTCCAAACCGGTTGTAAAAGGAACAGTGAAGGGTCGCCCTGAAGATGGTGAATTTGCAAAGGCAAAATTTGAAACGGCCAAGAAATCTTTGCACAATCAATTCTCGTTTCGTCCTCCATCTATAGTTCGTCCAGGGAAACATGAGTCCCTCAGTGATGCAGGCGTTAAACGCGATTCCGACGGGGCTGCTGTTCCAGGGTATAGTTTACACTTATTATCGGTTTTTGTTTTGACGGTGCTAATGATACATTAGTCCGAGTGCTCCGCAGAAGGTTACTGCTGGTCAAAACGTCGAGATAAATCCTGCAGAAAGTACGCCTTCCGGAAGCAAATCGAAGAAGCAAAGGACGAGATAAACTTTAAAGTTTCCCTACTGATCCCTTTCTTGAGTATCGGATTACCGCGAACCAAAACGTCTCGACTTCGGAAGAATTTGCTTCCATTTTACTAGGAAATTG
>JABYPW010002336.1:0-11588 GCA_016880775.1 Phymatotrichopsis omnivora | reverse complement strand
TTTTTTTTTTTTTTTTTTTTTTTTTTTTTTCAGTCAGGACTTATTGGTACTTGTGTTCGTGATAATATTTTTGTAAGAATATAAATATATAATTATTTTTTTCAATCGGGACTGATTCCTATTCGTTTTCGTGGTAACATTTTTGTAAGAATATAAATACATGTATATACTTGTTACACGATAAAATTCGCCTATAGTTTATAGTCACTGGCAAAAGTCTGTCAAATCTATCGCTTAGCAACCAACATCACACAAAAGTCTTCCCCACACCTCCGCACCCTCACTATGGCCCCAAAAAAATTGAAATCAACCACACACCGGGTAAATAAAGCTCCAAAAACTCGTTCCTCTACAAGAAATCCATCCCTAGCACAGTCTAAGGCTACTACCTCGACCGAGCCTACTCAACAACAAGACAAAACCCCAGAACCCCCACAACCGAGATCGAAAGCGAATAATGAATCAACAACTCTAGCAAAGCATCCAGCAAAGCCTCTAGCAAAGTCTACCAAGGTGCAGAAATCATCAGCCTACACCTAACTGGATGCTCAGTTTCTACTTTCTCTTTTTATTTGGTTTGAGGCTACAAAGTTATTTGAGGACAGTACTATTATTACTGTAACTGGAGCTAGCAACTCCTCCTTTGATTTTGAAGTATTCAGATCATATGAATCCCTTGAATCAGGAAAGTATGCTGTTAAGAAAGGGTTAGTATTAACCTGTAAAAGTATAAAGGCAGTGATTATAGAAGGAAAGGGGAATATTATGCAAAAGGTAGTGAATGGATTGAATGATTAGAATGAGGTTATGTTAATAGCATGAAGTTTTGTTATTAGCAAAAAAAAAAAAATTGTAAAGGTGATTCTTGAAGTTCATTATATAAAAGAGGTAGATTCTAGAGAAGAAACCTACTAAGGGGATAGAAGAAGTAAAAATGAGGAGGTTGTAGATAGTCAGATAGGCCTAGGAGAGAAGTTATCTTTAGACAAGCAGAAGTGTCAGGTATATTCATCAAACTCATTTTTATAGTAGAAAACTAATTTTTATAGACTACTACCTAAAAGCTTAAGGATGAAGCTCGGCTATATTTACTCAAAAATACATCTTTTATTCCACAGCTTATTAAGCTCTAGTGATGCAAGGATGAGGGTTGCCATAACTATCTGAATAGTTGCATTCGTCTTAACTCAATTCATCATGCATTAAATAATATCTATCTTTCAGAGTGGAATAATGCTATTCAGTCAGAAAAGGCAACAGTGTGTTCCTGCCCCCTCTATATCAAATTCCCACTTCCTAGCAATATAAACAAGAAACATTCATCACCAGCATATTCAACAATGAAGAAATCATCCTCTGATCCTACTTCCTATTAACCTAGGCCAGCACCTATATATATGTATTTTAGTTTTCCACTAGTATATTTAAGTCAACTACCAATGGTTATGGGAACACCCCAGGGATCTACTATACCTCCTCCAAGCCTATACCAACCTACATCCTAATATCCATCTTCATCCCATTAGCTATCTTCTCCTATTCAGTCTGATTCTGATTCAAGTGAACACATAGCCTCATTTATTGGATGGTTCTGTGCAAAGGTACCAAGAGAATTGGAAAGGATTGAAGCTATAGGAAAAGCATTAGAGGTACAATGTCATGATTTGGAGAATGTTCAGAAAATAGAGGAGTTAGGGTGGCAATGTTTAGGGGTTCTAATAGGATTAGGAATGTAGATCAGTAGGGTAGTTAGGGAATTTAAAATAGAATGAAAGAGAGAAAAATGAAATTAAAAAGGATTGTTTACCTTGTTTTTTTTTTATATATATATTTGCCCTAAAGTATATCATAAAATAATTAATCTAAGAAAGCAAAAATGATATATAACTGACGAGTAAATTTAACCAATGCTAAGATAAAAGAAATTTCCAACTATAAGTTTTTATAGGTAAATCAACTATAAAAAGAAAAATCCTAATAGTGCTCTTAAAGGTTAGAGACTTATCTAGAGGGATAATCAATTCATAAAAAGAAAAACTAAAACCAAAACAAAACCAAAACCAAAAAAAGAAAAAGAAAAAGAAAAAAAAACAATTCCTCTTTCTCAGCTTCTTACTCTTTCCTAATAATTTTTTTAGATCTACCCCCACTCTTTGACCCACTTAAGTCTATTCTCATCTACACCTCCCCTAGCCTCTTATAACTGTAATAACTTTTTGGAGACCTTATAATAAAATAAATATTTTCTTAGTCCATTTTCTATAAAAAAAAATTTTCTCAGGTAGGGCTATCGTAATGAAAACTTACTACTAATCACTGTCTTATATTGAAAAAAGATCTGGAATAATCGCAGGTGAACATGGTGGAGAGTTTTTTAGTAGACAAGTATTGATGTGTTGATAGGTCTGTTTAACAATCGACTATAGAGGGGTGAGGAAGCGAGGGCCCAGTTAACACATTACTGGTGTCTTTTTCCCATCACCCTAGATTAAAGCGCTGAGTAGTAGTAGGTACTAATGAGTGTGACGGTGGTGGAGGCAACTAGGACTTGTCTCTAAGGGGTCTACTTGGGTATTAACGAAGGCCAGCAAAGGCAGCAGTCCCTTTAAGGTGTAAGTACCTAGGTAGTTCTGAGGAAGGTAATCAACGGTTTAACCTGAGGTCAGCTTAGGCTAGTCTATGGACTCCTCAGCCTATTGCCGTGTCTACCCATGTACCTTTAGGTATGCTCAGGATATCACACTTAGACCTAAAAAAGGGGGGGAGAGCGTTAACCTCAAAGTGGGAGCCACTAAACCTATGTCATATACTCTTAATTGAGTGCGATGCCCCAGTTCTTTCGGCATCAAGTTACTCAGGGAAGTCCAGATAGTAACAATCGACTATAGGTTATAAGCAACAGTATAACATTTTAGATATAATAGAATTAATACTAACCTTAATATACCATAGCTTACATAGTAAACTATCTATATTAGATAGATAGCATACCTCGCTTGGTAGCTTATATAGTCATATTCGATGAAGAATAGATACATAACCGCCAGGAGAGGTCATTATCAATATTTTATAAGAAAACCCTAAAATTTTAATATTAAAATGCATACACTAGATAATATGATTAATATATACTCACCAGCATTCAAAATTCCCAAAACTGTAATATTGAAAACATTTAGCCATTTATTACATGCAAGCCTCTGGAGGGCTGATAACATATCATGTAGAACTTTGATAAGCTTTTCTTCATCCCATACCGACTTCTCTGAATCATGAGAAAATTCTTTTGCTACCTCAATTGCACCATACTCATGCCCAACAGAATCTCTAATAATTCTATCTAGGTGGTAACGTGTGATAGTACTCTCTCCTCCACTGTGTTGTGCATGATAGTTACACATACAACTTGCCTTGCTTCCTAATTCTTTACTATAGTAAAGTTAGTAATTAAGTAATAAGGAAGAGACTAATACAGAAGATAAATACCGTCTAATATATAAGTGATCACTGGAATTAAAACATAGGTCAATAATTGTTGGCTAAACATTCACATCAAACCATCCTTCACAATGTAGCTACATAGGATTTTGCAATAATATAAAGCTAAAGATTTATTAATCATTAATTAAACTATAGGGTAGAGTAAATACATAGTGCTAAAAGCCTGCTTAACCTAAAATGCTCCAGAATCCCTTTGTCGATTATACGATTCTCTAGTTAGTATAAAGGTAGAACTATTAAGTAGATTTGCAAATTCAGGAATTGTTGAGGCCTAAAATACATAAGCTATAGAAAAATAAATATAAAGATGAAAAAAATTTGGTTCTTACTTTTTGATAGTTTTCAATCACTAGTGTAACCTCCTCATCAATAATCTCTGAAGTCTTTACTTTTTCAATAAGCCAATCTGTGACGGATCACCCTATATGGTTCGTATATGACTCAGTAAAGATACCTCAGGCATGCTTTACAAACGCTACTGAGTAAACTCAGATATCTCAGCTAAACGAAAGCTCAACTGGAAGATATCGTTCCTACGATGAACAGGGTGGACTTCAAGTGTAGAAGGTGAGAAAGACGAATATATTCTTTAAGGCTCGAAGATAACTCAAAGGCTCTCACAATGGTGATCACAGAGAAGACAGGTAGCTATCGCTAAAGAAGGAAGGAAGGAAAGACAAGAAGACTCTATTCCCATTATTTAAATACACTTTTCCTCCTAGTGGGGCGTCTTTTACGCTAACTTAATAGGATAGACTAGCTAGGTTTAGAAAAGGAAGAAAAAAGAGCGACATGGCTACAAAAGGAAATCCTCCACTCCTGCTATCTCGCATTACCTTTAGAACAAAAGAAATCCTCTGCCTCCACTGACCAAATGGTCGCTTACCGTAACAAAGGAAAAGGCCGCTCGATGCGACTGTGGGGCAACCGGGGCAGACGCCGTTGCATCCTCGGCAAAACTGGGGCGACGCTCCGGGGGGCCTAGGCACCCCTCCTAGGAGCTCTGAGAGCGTCGCATTGATGTGGCGTGATCGGAGGCTCGCTAAGCGAGCCTGGAACGACAGGACGATCCTGTATCGCAACCTCCAGGGGAGACCGATCGTGGGAGTCTGTTCGCCCACTCGCTTAACACGGTCGGGCCTCAGACGGATGTTGACTTGGACGACAATGTATCTCCGGTATCGTCGCGAGAGAAGTGTCTCACTAAGCTATGGTTTGCACGGTCGGGAAGGTGTAGGAGTTCTGGAGCATCTGAAAGAGAATCATCATTTGCTGCAAGACAGAAGAGACTAGCCCAGGTGCGGGCTAACGAGGAGGATCTTCACCCCAAGGTGGGGGGGTTGTCGAGATTCTTGAGAGTCCTAGGAAGGAAAGACAAGAAAAACCAAACACTTATATATCCTATCCTTCACCTGAGCTGACAAAGAGATGATAAAGGAAATAGAAACACAAAGAACTAAGACCCGTTCTAGACCATCTCCTAATTCCTAATCGCCGATGCCTGTAGAAGAGTCCGGAAAGGACAGGACGCGATTAGTACTCGATTTAACCATGATCGCCTATCACCCTCTCGGGCCTCACTCCCGATTTGTGATAGTCTCTCACGATACGAGTCCGATCGCCCGATCATGACCTCATGGCTAACTAGGCCAATGTCGCATCATGCCGATAGCCGATCACGTGCCCTTAGGGCTAACTTCCTGCGCTTAGTCAAGGCTAACGGCAAAGCCATACCATGCCACGCCACGCCACAAGGTCATGTGACAGAGGATCGTCTCCAGAGCGCTTAACACAACGGTGAAGGGTAGAGATGGCATACTTACATGTTGACAATCTAAGCGTAACCTCCATCGTAGCGCATCGTCTTGGTACCCTGACGCTGACCACTACCGGTGTTCATAATACAATCCCAGTCATTAGGAGAAAATCTTTCTTTTAATATAGAACAATTTATATCAATAATCCACCATTGTACAAGATTTGAACATGTACTTGATGAATAAGTATTATTCAGTATTTCTTCTGTAAAACTACCTGTTGGAAGTTTCAACATCTTTTCCTGACTTATCTTCTCATAAGTCTGTATTAATACCTTTCAAGTAGGAATAACCTTTAACAGTTTTAGAGTTAATATACACTTTTATTAGTTATATAACTGATAGGAAATACCTTTTGCCATTTTGTTTTGGAAATCACTTTACAGGGTGGCTGTCTAGTATTGAATGTGCTAGTACTGATTTGCTAAAAAGTTATATTATAAAGTATATATTCTAAAAGGTAGGAAAGGAAACAAACCTATCTATAATTCTGCTTTATTGTAATTCCTGATTCTTGAGGCTTATTGGTTTCGTAATCCTATTTTCCATTATAGTAAGTTTCTAAATCAAAATTTGAAGTAGATATTTCTAGTCGGTAAGTAATACATTCCCATCTTCAATATCAGTAATAGTATCATTACAATCAACCCAATAATGCTCATATTAATTATGATCATCAATAACTTCTGAGTCCTATTCTCTCAGTTAGATTAGTATACGGTAAGTTACAATAGAAAGGATATGAGCATACTAAGGAGATTAAGGTACTATTTATGAAAATAGAACCAATTTTTCCACTGATTACAGCAATATATAGGGAGGCTTTTACTTTTAAATGCTCTTCTCACCAGTCTTTTGCACATGTACTATCTGAATTTTGACTCTATTTTCATGTAAAGTATATCAGTAATACCACCGGGATAGTACATAACCATTACAGCAGATAACTACATAAGCTATCCATGCCCCAATGGAACTAATAAACTATATCAGCAATACTATCAGGATGGCTTGTAACCATTACAGCAGATACCCACATAAGGTATCTGTGCCCTGATGGTACTAATAATTGCTAGGCATATAGCTGATTCCATAAACAGATATAATAATCTATTCATGTAAAGTATATCAGTAATACTATTAGGATGGTATGTAACCATAACAGTAGATAACTACATAAGCTATCTGTGCCCCAATAGAACTAATAAACTATATCAGCAACACTATCAGGATAGTATGTAACTATTACAGCAGATACCTACATAGGCTATCTGTACCCTGATGGTACCAATAATTGCTAGGTATAGCCGATTCTATAAATAGATACAATGATACATTATAGTACAATATTAGTAGTATTGTTTATCAGAAAAGACCATATATTATAGATAGTAATAACTTGAAATAGATGGAGATATACCCTGTGATAAGCAGCATCAAGCTTTTCCGCAAATGTATGGTGATGGATATCCCTTGATTCCTTCATACCGACTAGGCTGCTCGTCTATGAGTGAAGTAATTCACTCCAGGTATCATTATCAGTAACTAGGTAGTATTTAGTTAAATACTGTAATATATCCTATTCAGAAGGATCAACTTCAAGGAAATATAATGATAAAATTTTTTTGGAGATCATTGGAATGGGTAATGTTGTAGGATCTCAGGCTGATGTGTAAAGTTACTTCAGGAGCAAAATTGTGTGCCTATAAAGTGAGGGGTTAGGTAGCCTAATACCCTATAAATCTATTTTGTATTCTTGGCATATGTGGTATGTACTTGGTAATACCCACAACACAAAAAAATTATGACTTCTCTAGTATGTGGTACAAAAGAGTACTCAATATACTCATTCTATTTTCATTTCATTCCCTCAAATTTCTTGTTAGCAACTACACAATACTCCAAGTTACAAAATTCAAAATGCTTAAAAAAACTTCTACCTACCAATACTGCTGCTATTGTAGCTATGCTTGAAAGTGGAATAGCGCCAAAAGATATTGCTCCACAAATTCCATGCTCATATAATGTTGTTTGCAAAATTCGATGAAATATAAAGAATTGGGGTTCTATACAAGCACCAAAGATGGTTCATCAAGGGAGGCCTGTTAAGATTTTATCTAAGTATGGTAATGTTCATATATATATGTTGATTTAATATAATAGTAAAACTAAAATATTTATAGGCTTTAATTTAGCATCTAAAGGAAAAGCCATTACTTGATTTAGAAGAAATGGTATATTTTCTATATAATGAGTTCGATATTATCATTTCTGAATCTACTGTATCACGTTACTTGAAAAAAAAAAAAAAAGATCAATCAAAAAAAGGTAATTTTTATTCTTAACTTACATTAAATAATTATCTGATCAAATTTAGCTTAAAGCAAGAGCTAGAGAGTGATCTCAATTCCTCCATGAGGACTGGCTCTTTCAGCTTGCTAGATAGTAGGTAGATCAGCTACTTTTCCTTGATGAATCTACTTATAATGAGAAAACATGTTATCGCAAATATGGTTGGGCTCCAATTGGAACTACTCCATATGAATATCTACCTGCAAAATATTCAGAACTGTGGTCTATCCTTCCTTGCTATAGTATTGATAGGTATGTTACATAGGAAGTGATCCAAGGGTCCTATAATACAGATCGTTTTAATTCTTTTGTCAAAGATAAGGTTTTTCCTCTTACATCTCCTTTTCCAGGACCTTGGTCTATTTTAATTTGTGATAATACTATAATTCACAAGTCACAAGAGTTAGTTAATATGTGCGAGGAAGCAGGAATAATTTTGGCATTTTTACCTCCATACTCTTGTGATTTTAACCCTATTGAAATTTCTTTTGCAGAGTTAAAGGCATGGTATAAGAAAAACCAAACACTTGCTACTAGTTTTTGTACAGATTTTAGTGCATTTATTAAACTAGGAATTGAGGTCATGTTATAAAAGTCTTGTAATCATTTTCATGTTTGTCATATTGGAGTACATTCTATCTTACATTGATTATAATTAGTGTATATATCAAAAAGCTAATAAATTTTATAATGCAATTATGGATAAAAATAAAAAAGGAATAAGAATAGTAGACGAAAGTGAGTAGTACTAGAAGGAGAAAAGTTTGCATGGAAAAGGAAAGGAAAAGGAAAAGGAAAAGAAGACAAATAAGGATGACCATACAACATACTAATAAATGAGTACAAATTCAAATACATCATTATTTTTCATTATTTTTTGCCTTTAACTTCAACTTCTTCTTCTTCTTAGCTCATCTTTTTTTTTCATCTTGCACTTTTTGTTCTCTCCTACCACCTTCACAGTAGGATTTTGGCTTACCATTTTTTATACACTCCCACTTTTTCCAATTAAAGCTGCTTTGATAAGTGAATAAGTCAATACTATTCCTTACTCCACTATTGATTTTTTCAACATTTTGAGCAATAATAGAGCCAAGGAAGAAAAAGGCATCTCCTTCTGAGATTTCTACCTTTAGCTTCAATTGCCAAAGAAGTAGATATCCACCAGTCCATATACCATAAGGTACGATACAGTTAAAAAGTAACTTGCAATCTAGCTAATCTTGGTGAATACTACCTATGTGATAAAGTTAAAAAGTGAATTAAAGTCAGCCTATCTTAGAAAATATTACCTCCTATCATCTGCTCTTGGTTTATAGCAACTCTATACTATACACCACATAATGGCCTTAAACTATCCCCTTTTTGTGAATCCTAGAATTTTGTACTCTTAACAAAGGCTTCTAGATTCAGCATCTATAATGTGTCACTTAGATACTGAAAAAGGTCTCCATTAGCTGATAACCAGTTCTTAGATAGTAGCTTGTCATTCTTGAATTCTTTGCTCAGCCGTATAGTTTGAAAGTAATCTACCTATATTGCGTAATGTCGAAGAGTATATTCCCCATGCTTATGTCCTTTCCTTCCTCAGCTTGGAAGAATTCCTTCAGATTATTTGAGTTTTGCCAATAGACCAATTGGAACCTTCAACCGATAACCTAAAACATTGCCATGTAGATCCTAAATTTTGAGGAGGGTTGAATTCAAATGCAGAATTAGGAAATCCTTCAGTGCTTTTAAGTGACTTGTTATTCCAGGTAACTTCCGTATACCTGACCTATGCTTTAATGTTTCATATAATATGTTTGATTTGATAATTTTTAAATCTTTTCTTTTTTTTTCCCATTCCCTCTGAAGCCCTTCAACCTCTCCTCTTAAGGAGTTCCCCTCATGTATAATATACCCTAAATTTGCCTCAGTGAATACTTTTGTATTAAGAAGGTGTTCAATCCTTCTAGCAGACTTGTCCTTGCCCTTAGATATGATCTTGTACTAAGATATGAGTCAGCTAAGTTCTTGCCTAATCCAAGACATTTTTTTTTTTAAAAAAAAAAATACAAATAAAAAATACAAATAAAAAATACAAATAAAAAATACAAATAAAAAATACAGGGGGTTTCTTTCTATAACCGAAGAAGGGGCAGACTTCCTTAACCTATAGAAGCAAGGTTCTTCATTTACCTGAAGAAAGGCCATTCCTTAGCCTGAAAGGTAGGCCCCTAGTTTAGACTCTTAGAGAGAGCTAATGAAAAGGTAAAGCTTTTCACCACTTCCTTTACCTGAAGTAAGGTCCTTCCTTAACCAAGAAGGCATAGCCCCAGTTTATCCTCTTGGAGAGAGTTTAGTAAAAAGGTAAACTAACTTTAACACTTTTTACTGAGCCACACTGCTTAAGAAGCAAAATGGAAGCTTGAGTTCAGGTGATATAGGCTTGGATAAAACCTTCTTCACTCTCACTTTCGCTAAAAAAAAAAAAAAAAAAATAGAAAAACAAAAAAAAAAATGAAATAGAAAAACCAAGAACAATAGCTGAGTAGGAATTAAACCTACCATATTGTAGTAAAAGCACTGAAAGGCAAAGTATAGTGAAAAACGGATTTGTGGTAGTGGCGTAGTGGAAAACCTGGTGTATGATAGCAAAAAACTGATTCGTATGAATAGCAGCGGCAAAGGTAGGATTTATTTGAAAAAAAAAACAAAAAACTGATCCCTAATGATGTAGGAAGACAAGGAAATCCTAAACATAAAAAAATTTATTATACAATGCACATATTAATAATACATTAAAAGATTTACTACTGACAAGAAAAAAAAAACAAAAAACTAGTGCCCAAGGACGCAGCAAGGCCAGGAGAAAGCTAAGTAAAAACTCAACAGTGTTAGTAGACATACATATATATAAACAGAAAATCAAGACAAGATATACCTGAAAAAAAAAAAAAAAGACTGGCGCCCAAGGATATGGTGTGACCGGTAAAGCCTAAGTGAAAACTCAAAAGTGTTAGTATATATATATGTATATAAACAGAAAATCAAAAGAAAATAAACTGGAAAAAAAAAAAAAAAAAAGACTAGCACCCAAGGATGCAGTGAGACCAGTAAAGCCTAATTGGAAACTCAGTATGTATATATGTATATAAATAGAAATTATAAAAACATACCAAAAAAAAAAAAAACAAGGGTGCCTTATGATGTAGCAAGACCAGTGAAGCGTAAGTAAAAACTTAAAAGTGTTAGCTAATATATATGTATAAAACTAGAAAATTATTAGAAAATATACCAAAAAGGAAAAAAAAAGTGCAGCACCTAAGATGTGGTAAAACTAGTAAAGCCTAAGTGGAAACTTAAAGTGTTAGTAGATATATATATATAGAAAGGGAAAATCATCAAAAAATATACCAAAAAAGAAAAAAAACACAGGCGCCCAAGGACGTAGCAAGACCGGTAAATCCTAAGTGAAAACTAAAATGTGTTAGAAGATATATATGTATAGAAAGAGAAAATCATGAAAAAAAATACCAGAAAAGAAAAAAAAAACACCAGTGTATAAGGATGCAGCGAGACTAGTAAAGCCTAAGTGAAAACTCGAGAGTGTTAGTAGCTATATATGTATATAAACTGCAAATCGCAAGAAGATATACTAGAAGAAATAACAAAAAAAACAGCGGCACCTAAGGATATACCATGACCAGTGTAGCCTACATAAAATTATACAAGTGTTAGTAGACATACATGTAATGAAAAAAAAAAAAAAATCTTAACATTTACTGGGGGGAAAAAAAAAAAAAAAAAAAAAGTTCCTGAAGCAGGGAGACTAGTGAAGCTTAACTAAAAACCTAAGAGTGTTAGTAGATATACAAAAAAAATTGTGGACAGATGTACAAAAAAAAAAAAAAGAAAAAAAATATACCCATAGGA
>JABYPW010002335.1:0-11589 GCA_016880775.1 Phymatotrichopsis omnivora | reverse complement strand
TAAAAAAAAAAAAAAAAAAAAAAAAAAGGGAAAGGAAAGGAAATAGATCCTAATATTTCTCATACTCTAGATTTATACATATATTTCTAAAGTCCCTTAGTACTACTAATTACCTTCCTTTTCCTAGCTGGTCTTACTAATACTAGTATAGGTTATATTATAGTAGAGAGCTTCTAGTTAGCTAGCTCTATTACTTTTAGCTATAGGATAGGTATATAGGAAGTGAGGATTTCTGGTTCTAAAGATTTTAATACTAAAGTATATAGTGTATAGGCCTCTAGTACTAGAGTTTTTAGTAGAGGAAAATATAATACCAATAAATCTATAGCTAGGGTAGAATTTAACCTTAATAACTATAGTACTGGTAATTATATTACTAGTAAATATGGTATGCATTTTTGACTTATTACATTTTTCTATACTAGCTTTTATATAGTGTCTTTTCTCCTATAGATATTTTAATATTCAGTATACTATGTATACATTATGAGGAAATGCTTGATAATCTAGTTAGCATACCCTATTTGTATTTGGAGCATTAAAGGTATACTTTTAATATAATATAGAAATAAGTAATAACATTATGCAATGGTGGTTTACTTTAAATCAGTCAACTTTTGTCCCTTACTTTGTACTTTTTTTCTTATATTCTCTCTAGTAATACATACATGCTATATAAGGAAAGGAACATTATATACTTCCTCTGATTTGCTAATTAATAGTTTAAACCCTTCTTTATAGGTATAAGATACAAGGTAAATTTATTCTTAAAGATTAATATGAGCTATTTTTTTATTTTTCATCAATTTATAAACTATAGAATTTATGTATTTAGAACTCTAATACTTTCCTTTACACTTTACTTTTAGTTATGGCAATTTTCTTTATATTTATTACATTATCTTTTTATATTAATACTATTAGTATGAAGTATCTGCTACTAAGGTGACTAGCTTCTTAGGGTAAATATCTTTAACTATCACCCCTATTATTAAATATCTAAGACAAACAAATATATCAGGAACTATTACAAGTTATTGCTAGTTTTATAATTTTCTAGCATTTGGATGCTGATGTACAAAAGTGTACATATACTATAATATAGAAAAAAGTGATTAGAACTTAATTCTCATCTACTAATAAAATATTTATTATGAACACCGGTAGTGGTCAGTGTCAAGGTATCTGGACAATGTCCTATGATGGAGGTTATGCTTAGATTATCAACATGTGAGTATGCCATCTCTACCCTTCACCATAGTGTTAAGCGCTCTGGAGACAATCCTCTGTCAAATGACTTTATAGTATGGCATAGTATAGTGTGGCTTTGCTGTTAGCCCTAACTAGGTGCTGGAGGTTAGCCCCATAGTTACCATGTAATCAGCTAGTAGCATGATGTGACATTGGCCCAGTCAGCCATGAGATCATGATCAGGCGATTAGACTCGTATCGCAAGAAACTATCACAAATTGGGTATAAGGCTCAAGAGGGTGATAGGCGATTATAGTCAAATCGAGTACTAATCATGACCTGTCCTTCCAGACTCTTTTACAGGTTTCAGTGATTAGGAATTAGGAGATAGTCTAGATTGAGGAATGGGTCTTTGTGTTTCTGTTTCCTTTGTCATCTCTTTTTTAGCTTGGGTAAAGGATAGGATATATAAGCATGCGGTTGTTCTTGTCTTGTCTTCTGGGGCGAGGATGGTCTAGTGGTATGGCTATCCTGGTGGCGTTGTGTGGTAACGCGCAATGTCGTAGGTTCAAATCCCGCTCGTCCCATTCCATACCACGAATTTCCGGTTGGTCACGGGTTTTGTAGCGTAAGCGAGTTTTCCCCGACCGTGCAAGGTTGCCTAATTACTGGTTCAGTCCTTGTAAGCGAATGCGACCGATGATCACAATGGCTGTATGAAGGGTTACCCTGACGGCGCTTAGCGATGTATCGCTCCCTCTCTACTTAGGCCATCCGATTGAGTTCGCGCAAAGCCGTCCGGTAGATGAGTGTGACCGATGGAAAAGAGAAAGCTTGTCTTGTCTTCTTTCCTTCCTTCCTTCTTTAGCATATAGCTTCTTATCTTCTCTACAATCACTATAGTAAAAGCCTTTTGAGTTATCTTCAAGCCTTAAAGAATATATTTGTCTTTCTCATCTTCAACACTTGAAGGCCACCTGATTATCAGAGGAAAGTTATCTTCCAGTTGAGCTTTTGTTTAGCTGAGATATCTGAGTTTACTCTGTAACATTTACGAAGCATGTCTAAGGTATCTTTTCCAAGTCATATATGATCTATATAGGGTAATCTGTTACACTATATTCTTTAAAAAAGAGGGCTTCTTCTTCGAACGACATTCTGATACCTGATGCATCCTCTCTCACTCTTGTTGTGGGCATACAGCTCACCAACCCTTTAGCCTGAACAGTTCAGACCACCTATTCCTCCACCTCCAATGTGTCTATACATAAGGAAGCTACTATCAACCTTAAGCCATTGGAGTTGGCCTATGCTAACAAGCATCAGAAGGTGGTGATTGATAACTTCAATGCCATAATGTAGGCCCTCTATCAGGCCAGGCAATTCCTTAGGGAATAGCCCTTTAAATAGGATATCCAGAACATGGAAGAGGAGTTCCACAAGTAAAGGGATAATGTGGCCTCAATTGTCTATGCTATGATCATCCTCTATAGAAAGATCAACAAGCCACTTCCGAAGTTGTCTGTGGCCTTCCCCCTATCGATGTCGAATTTACTCCTTACTATAATTGAGCAGATCCAGAAGGAGAGGGAGAGTTTCTCCCAGAGAGAAACTGACTACACTAATACCCTTAACAGGGTACACTAATTGTTACAGCCACGGTACCAAGGCCCACGCGCGATGATGAGTCAAAGAGTTAGCTGAGCAACTTCTTGTGAGTATACCCCTGCGTCACGCGAAAGGACCACGTGACATAAGGGCTCTGCCTCAGGATGAGTCATATGTGGCGCCTCTGATGAAGATGAGTCAGGGTCTGACTCACCCGTCATCCTCTCTCAAGCGTACCTCACATGATCGGAAGAACTTGAGTAACTCCTGCGGACTAGTCACCTGCGGTTGGTATGACTCAAGCCGATCGAGCCAGTTATCGTGTGATGACGATCTTGCCCGAAGATCGGCGATCCGAGCTCAGACCACAGCGCTGATCATTTCCGTTATGACTCCTAGGAATGTTACGATCACGCCTAATGATGATAGAATGAGTCATGGGATTTCGTGGGGTTTCTTTCGGGTTCTATTTCTTATGTAATCTCCTTTGTCATAGATGACTCATTTCTCTTGGATTGGAAACTATATAAGGACGGTCGTTGGTCGCTTCATGTTCTTCTCTTTCCTTTCTTCCTTAGTCTACAGACTAGCTACGAGTCTTAAGAATATATTCGTTCTATACAAACGCTTTATCTTCTCTCTTCTCCTCTATGACGTAGGAAAGTGTATTTGTGGATCCAGACTTGGAACACGTTGAGATATCTGAGTTTACTCAGTAATACGTTTTCTTGTTGAGTGGCACTTGCACTTTACCGAGCTATTCCCGTACCAGAAGACACCTGCCGTAACACTAATAGGTAGTTGAGGGGCTCAATAAGGAAATTGCTGGGTTCCGCCAGTAGTTAGCTGATCAGGCTATAAATCTACTAGCCTCTCCCAATGAGCAGATCACTAATCTTATGGCGATGCTCACCTAGGCCAATGCCTAGGTTGAAGTGCAAGAGCAGGGTAAGGTCCCTCTCTAGGCTAGACTAAGTATAGTAGAACATGAGGTTCTGAAGCTCAGGGCTGAAAATGAAGCCCTGTCCCCTTGGTCTACCTTGAGGAAGGAAGATGTGGTCAAGCTCAGGGAAGACCTGATGAAGGCTAACAATGACGCCAAAATGTGGAAGGAGTTATATTATCAGTACAAGCAGTACTACAGGTCCATTGTCTCCACCCTAGTCTCTTGCAACCTAGATGAGGTGATTGACCTCGATGACAGGGCGACCTACATCTCTACTCCTCCACCAGCTCCATGTCCTCGGCAACTCTTTACAAGGAGGTCTACTATCCCCTTATTCCAGCCTCCTTCCTAGCCTATCTCCCCTACTCCTCCTCTAGCACTATCCCATTCTGCCTTTGCAGGACCTTCCTAGGGATAGGGCCCAGCCTCCTTTGCCTCCTTTACACCTACACCCTGAGAAACCTCTCCTTGTCCCCTTCAGGAGAGTGATGTTGTCCAGATAGTGTAGGAGGTACTAAGACAAACTGCCCCACTAGCTCCTCCATCCAACTGATCAACTCTAGCTCCTCCTCCTATAGCATTGGCCACCTTTAAGGGTCCTAAGCCCACTGATCCTGAGAAATTCTTGGGGAAGGCAGAGGACATAAGGAAGTTCATAGAGCAATGCGAGAACTACTTTGCCCTCTAAGCTCACACCTTCCCCCATGACTGGATCAAAACCAGATTTGCCTCCATATATATGATGGGTATAGCAGCTGTCTAGTGGAGAGCTAATACTCAGCGGTAGACCTAGCTGACCACCATTTGGGATGACTTCACTGAAGCAGTGAAGACTTACTTCAGGGCCTTCGCCACCAAGTCTCAGGCAATTAGGGAGATCATCAATACTAAATATACTAAGGGCATCCTCTCCTACCTCACCTATATGGAAGCCCTTAACCAGGCTACTTAGTATGAGTAAGAGGCTTTCAAGTTTTGGGTTGAGAGGGGCCTGAAGGAAGATCTCTGCCTAGCAATGGCTACCTAGACCATGTATGACACACCTGCCGCTAAATAGCTGTCTTGTGTAGTCCAAGTAGGCCTGGTGATGGAGGATGTACATGCGGCCATTCAGGAGTCCTAGAAGGGATAATCGACCAAGTAGACCTCTAGCCAGGCTGCTCCTTCTAAACTGAAAAAGACCTAGGACAAGCTTCCCTTAGGGTCCTCTTCCTACGACAAGGGGAAGCTTCCTCAACTCACTAAGGAAGAGAAGGAGTGGGCTAAGAAGAACAAGGCCTATCTTCACTGCTTATCCAAACACTACAGTGTTAAGGACTGTCACTCAACTTGGAAGTTCTCGATCTCCGCAGTCAAGATCGCTTCCACCTCTACAAAGTAGAAGGTGGATGACGATAGGAACTCTTCCTCCTCTAAGCAGCAAAAGACATCTGCGGTAAGAGTGGTCAATCTCCTGGACAACTGGAAGGATGGGGATGATATCCCTATAGTGTAAGTATCCTTTCCCTGTGGCATCCTATGCCACCTTTCCTTGTTGTTTTCTTTCCTTTATTTCCTTAAAGACCCAGTTGGTTTAAAGTATTGGTTTTGTCATCCAAAATTTGCTTAAAGTCTATTGATTGAAATTTCCTTTGTGTTTTCCTTACTTATGAGCTAGTGTTCAGAACCATTGTTCCATTCTCAGTGGGTGGGCCTACTAGCATTGAGGCTAATGTAATTCATGATACCCATATATGATGTGTTATGACCTGGTATCTCTTATAACTATTATGATACCTACATGTATTATTTTCCTTCTTTTTATAGAGGCATTGTCTATAGGTTATCTCTTTTCTTTTCCTTTTAAAGGTCTGTCTGAGGAGGACCTATACTAGGTCGAAATGTGCTGGCCATATAGCAGACTACCACTCTTTACTGTTATTTGCATCTGATTGTCTATTCTACCTCTAGCACCTTTCCAACTCCTACATTTTCAACAAACCTCCTTGCAGACAAGACATATAGTGAGCTCTAGCTATAAGTTCCCTAGGAGAGATCAGGGAACATATTTGCTACTACCATAATATCAACCATCGTTTCCTCCAAAGAAGGCCCTGCCCAGGGCAGGTGTATTATAGTTCTAGTCACCTTGCACTAGAAAACCCGTTCAGTAGAGGGTCCCCAAGTACATATGATCACAGCTACAGCAAAGCTAGACAATAGAGTGAATAGCACCTACATCTCAGATCATCTCCCTGTCCCTAAGAAGAAGCAGTCCCAGGCGGTCAACATCTTCACCTATGATAGTTCCTGCAAGCAGGAGTGGTATTATACTCCTTAGCTATAAATGCAGGTCCTCAACTATTGTGAACTCATTGATTTCAATGTTGGCCCTATGCCTCCAGATGTGGACATATACCTTCCTATTAAGTGGTTCCAAGATCATGAACTATAGGTCCACTATGACTAGGCTGTTCTTGTAGGATTCCCCTCCTGTAAATGTAAGAACCACGTTATGATGCCTTTCATTCAGATGTGGACATATACCTTCCTATTAAGTGGTTCCAAGATCATGAACTATAGGTCCACTATGACTAGGCTGTTCTCGTAGGATTCCCCTCCTCTAAATGTAAGAACCATCTTATGATGCCTTTCATTCAGATGGCCTCTGCATTTGAGTTAATCAAGGATTATGACTTTCACACCAACTCAAAGGCTGTCGGTGGTAGACTGCTAGGGTAGGTAGACACCCCTATCAATGAAGGTATTATCCTTCATTGGTGTGCTGCCATAACTAGAGCTCTAGTGGGTGACTCTGCTGAACTCTTCATGCGGTCTTCTATCTCCTCAACCTCTAAAGGTAATAACCAGGAACAAATCTATCCTACTGTTTTCTCTGAACATTAGGCCTCTTCACTCCCTCCTAATCAGGAATGGGATTGCAAAATCGATTTGAAGGAAGGAACGACTCCTCCCTAGGGCCTGCTTCACCATTTATCTGAAATAGAGCTCTAGGCCCTATGAGAGTACCTTGATTAGATGATTAAGGAGGGAAAGATAAGGCCCTCCAAGTTTCCTATAGGTACTCCTATCCTGTTTATAAAGAAGGCTGATGGTTCCCTCTACCTTTGTATTAACTACCAGGGTTTGAATAAGATCGTTATTCAAAACTACTATCCTCTGCCCCTTATGGGCAAACTTAGAGACTGGATTAGCAATACTCAATGGTTCACCAAGCTCAACCTTAAGAATGGCTACAACCTCATCTGCATTGCTGAGGGTGATGAGTGGAAAACATCTTTTCACACTTGCTAGGGAAGTATGAGTATTTAGTAATGCCATTTAGTCTCTGCAATGCCCCTGCTATCTTCTAGGAAATGATGAACATGATCTTTCATGACCTCCTCGATCTAGGTGTCCTTATCTATCAAGACAACATCCTGATCTATGCTGTAACTAAGGAAGAACATGACCATCTTGTACATGAAGTTCTCAAGTGCCTTGACCACTACAAGTTGGCCCTTAAACTGGCTAATTGTATCTGGGCAGTCCATAAGGTAGAATTCCTTGGGTTCATTATCTCTGACAAGGGTATCAGCATTTGTGTAGATAGGATTTAAGCTTTCTGAGATATGCTAACTCCCACTATAGTTCATGATATCCATTCTTTTCTGAGCCTGGTAAACTTTTATCGGGTCTTTATCCAAGGATTTTTGAAGATCGCTATGCCCCTGATAAACCTTACCAAGCAAGACTAGCCCTAGACCTAGGGGTCTCAGCAGTAATCTACCTTTGATACCATCAAGGACCTCTTCACCTCTGCACCCATCCTTGTCTACCATGATTCTCAGATCCCCCTTCAATCTATAACTGATGCTAGTGACTTTGCCCTTGGGGGTATGCTGTCGCACTGGTTTCCTGATAGCTCAATTCACCCATTAGTATTCCACTCTCTTAAACTTGAACTAGCAGAGTAGAATCATGAGATCTATGACAAGGAAATACTTACAGTATTTGACTGCCTTTAAATACAATAGAGATATTGGTGTGAGGGAATGACTTATCCAGTACTAGTGGTAATGGACCATAAGAACCTAGAGTATTTCATGACCACTTGGCTACTCTCTAGGAGATAGGCCTGGTGGATGGAGAAATTGGGCACCATCGATTTCTAGATAGTGTATTAGCCAGGTAAGTCCAATGATATAGCTGATACTTTTAGCAGATATGGGGACCATGTCCCTATAGAGGGGACACCAGAGCTTGGTCTTCTTTTCCTCAAGAAAGGATAGTACATTGCTGTGATTAAGAAGTCTTATACCTCAATCAGTCCTTCCTTTTACCAAGCCTTGAGAGAAGCTATTGCTGCTGACCCTAAATGCCAACGAATTCTGAGATTACTACAGAAACCCTACAGTGTTCATGATGGCCTTCCAATGTAGAATAGTCTGTGGTATATCCCCCCTTCTCTCTGCACTGCACTTCTTAAGTCTAGGCATAATCACCCTATGGCAGGCTACTTAGGCCAAGATAAGACCTTTGATCTTATCGACAGAGACTTCTACTAGCTACATTGAAGGCAGGATATAGCCAAGTATATCTCTGCATGCAACCAGTGCTAATGGAATAAAACCTGCCAACACAAGGCCTATGGGCAACTGCTTCTATTGGAGATACCTAACAGGCTATAGGAATTGATCTCCATAGACTTCGTGATGGACCTCCCTCCTTCTGATGGCTTCACCCAAGTATGGGTGATTGTTGATCGCTTCTTGAAGATGGTACAATTTATCCCTCTTGGCCATAATGTGGACTCCAGGCACCTCACCAACATATTTGTCTGTGAGATTTGGAGACACCATAGCCTTCCTGTCAACATCGTCTCTGAATATGACCCCAAATTCGAATCCTTTTGGGGTCATGTGATAGAAAATCTCAGGTTTCAGTTGTCAAAGAGCACTGCTGCTCACCCCCAGATAGACAGACAAACTGAATGGCTCAACTATGTCATGGAAGCTTACCTCTATGCATATGTCAACTTTGAATAATCAGATTATATTTTCTTTCTCACCCTAGTAGAATTTGCATACAACAATACCAAGTCATCCTCCACTGGGGTATTCCCTTTCTACGCCAACTTTGGATATCATCCTTTGCTAGATACTATTCTAACAGTCTCTACCTATTGGGAGAGTAAGGCTTTAACCTGAGAATAGACCACCATCCGGCAACATCTTTTCACTGCTCAGCAAAAGATGGTTACATGGTATGGCAAGTCTCACCAAGCCTTCCTAGCTTTAAAGCCCAGTGACTGTGTCCTCCTTAAGTGTGATAATATCACCCCCTCCTGACCTTCCTGCAAGCTCAATGCAAAGTTTGCCAGCCCCTTTAAGATCCTCAAATCTATTGGATCCTGGGCCTACAAGCTCAAACGTCCCTTATCTTGTAAGATCCACTATGTTTTCCACATTTCTAAGCTTAAACCCTATTATGTCTCTGCCTGATTTCCTATTCATCCCCCTCCTACCCCTGAGATAGAGGAGGGTGAGAACTATTTCTTCGTTTCTAAAATCACCAAGGGGTGAAATAATTGGAAGACTAAGCAGGTAGAATACTTTGTGTTGTAGGAAGGATACCTGTAGGATGAGGGGAGTTGGGAACCCTTGGAGTCCCTGCTAGTTAATGGTGAACCCATCGATACTCTCTTGACCTTTTGACAGGCCTATCTGAAGGTAGAGTGCTAAGCCTCTGAATCAGAGGAGGCTTCACCATGCAATGGAGAAGGAGGAATTGAGGTATATATAATTGCTCTTTGCTCTACAGTTGGTTTCCCTTTAATGCAGCGGGGCAACACCATTGTATCCTAGCATGATCCTGAGTCCCCTTTAAGCTCCATTGAGTTAGGATGATCTCCCCCTACAGGCTACAGGAAACTGTTTACCTAACCTGGTTGCTCTCAGAGTAGGTTGAAGAATCAGACATAAAGGTAACTCCTATGCGCATAGGGACCATGTACCTTATAAGGGGTATAGTGTTATGAACACCAGTAGTGGTCAGCGTTAAGGTACCTGGACGATACACTATGATGGAGGTTACGCTTAGATTATCAACATGTGAGTATGCTGTCTCTACCCTTCACCATAGTGTTGAGCACTCTAGAGATGATCCTCTATCACATGACCTTATAGCATAGTATGGTATGGTGTGGCTTTGCTGTTAGCCCTGACTAGGTACTAGAGGTTAGCCCTACGGTTACCATATGATCAGCTAGTGGTATGATGCAACATTAGCCTAGTCAGCTATGAGGTCATAATCAGGCGAACAGACTCGTATCACAAGAGACTATCACAAATCGGGTGTAAGGCCTGAGAGGGTAATAGGCAATTATAGTCAAATCGAGTACTAATTATGACCAGTCCTTCCAGACTCTTCTACAGGTTTCAGTGATTATGAATCAGGAGATAGTCTAGATTGAGGAATGGGTCTTTGTATTTCTGTTTCCTTTGTCATCTCTTTGTCAGCTCAGGTAAAGGATAGGATATATAAGCATGCAGTTGTTCTTGTCTTATCTTCTAGTCCATCCTATTAAGTTAGCGAAAAAGAAGCCCTACTGGAGGAAAGTGTATATAGATAGTTATCTGAAAAATGGGAAAAGAGTCTTCTTGTCTTATCTTCTGAAAAAGATGCCCTGCTGGAGGAAAGTGTATATAGATTATAGGAATAGAGTTTACTTGTCTTATCTTCTGGGGCGAGGATGGTCTAGTGGTATGGCTGTCCTTGTGTTGTTGTACGGTAACGCACAATGTCGTGGGTTCAAATCCCGCTCGTCCTATTCTATACCACGAATTACCGGTTGGTGGCGGGTTTTGTAGCGTAAGCGAGTTTTCCCCAACTGTGCAGGGTTGCCTAATTACTGGTTCAGTCCCTGTAAGCGAATGCGACCGATGATCACAATGGCCATATGAAGGGTTACCCTGATGGCGCTTAGCGATGTATCGCTCCCTCTCTTAGTTAGGCCATTCGATTAAGTTCGCAAATAGTGCCGCCCACTATAGAGTGTGACCAAAGGAAAAGAGTATCCTTGTCTTATCTTCTTTCCTTCCTTCATTCTTGAGCATATAGCTTCTTGTCTTCTCCACGATCACCATAGTGAAAGCCTTTTGAGTTATCTTCAAGACTTAAAGAATATATTTGTCTTTCTTATCTTTAACACTTGAAGTCCACCCAGTTGTTGTAGGAAAGTTATCTTCTAGTTGAGCTTTCATTTATCTAAGATATCTGAGTTTACTTAGTAATATTTGTGAAGCGTGCCTGAGGTATCTTTACTGAGTCATATACGATCTATATAGGGTAATCTGTCATAATATTGGTATTATATTTATAGAACTAATTAGGTTTATATTCCATATAAGATTTGAGTAGAGGAAAAAAGTCATTGTAAAACTCATATACATTAAGTACTAAATATTATGTCTGACACCTTTTTTTCTTATGTGATAAAAAATAAAGTAAAATATATAAAAGAAACAAATTTGAAAAAAACTAAATTGAAAAAAAAAAACTATACTGAAAAAAAACTGTATTGAAAAAAAAAAACTGAAGAAATAAAAGAAAATAGAAAAAGAAAATAGAAAAAAGAGAATAGAAAAAACAAAAATGGATAAAAGGAAATAGAAAATTAGGAAATTAGAAAAAAAATAGAAAATGAAAAATAGAAGATGAAAATAGAAAAAAGAAAAATAGGAAAAGAAAATAGAAAAAAGAAATAGAAAAAAGAAAATAGAGAAAAGAAAATAGAAAAAAGAAATAGAAAAAAGAAAATAGAGAAAAGAAACTAGAGAAAAGAAAATAGAAAAATAGAAAAT
>JABYPW010002334.1:0-11598 GCA_016880775.1 Phymatotrichopsis omnivora | reverse complement strand
CTTTTTAATTTTGGGGGATACGCTACCTAGAAACCATTCTGCTCTCGTAATTTCGTTTTCCTTCATCTCCGACAGTTTTCGGTGGTCTTCAAACCGGTGAATTATTTATATTATGAGATTGGCTAGACGAGGTAATTGGCAAGGTATGAAGTACTAAGATTTTGGAATAATTTTTTTTGGTAGACACGTAGGTTCCTGATTTCCACGCTAAATGTAATGCAACTTACAGTAACTTAATGTACCCACATTATGTATAAGTTTAGTATGTGGAAGCTGTGAGATACTACATGTAGTAGTCCAAACCTAGCGTAAGAAGTAGATTGCTTCCAATTTATATATCGGGTATAACCCCCGAAAAGGTTCTGCTGCAGAAAGCTAGGTGGCAGAAACGATACTAAAAAAAAAATTAATAGCAAGAAGAAAATCTTCAAAAATATGAATAAATTAGAAAGGAAAATAAATAAATAAAAGTATAGAAACAAAAAAATAAATCAATAAAAAAATAAAATAAAATAAAATAAAATAAATAAAAATTACAATAATAATAATAAAAATAAGAATAACTAATAATAGTAAAGAGATAATACGATATTTTAAGGATATGAAAATGTAAAATATTCATTCCTTTCAACAAGATCTCTAATAATATTAAAGCTCCTGCAAATCGGGCTGGAGAGTTGCATCAAAGTGTACTTCTCAGCATAGGTACCTGAGTGATGTTATAAAGAAATCTTTGGGTTAAGCAATGGTTTAGTGAATAGGGCTTTGGGTACAGTAAGGGTAATTGTTCAGTGAGATCTAGTAGGTTCTGTTGATGTTGTTTTGGTCAAAATGGACAACTATGAGGGTTCAGCCTTTCATCCAGCTTTTTTTACCACTTTTCCTATTGCTATGGTTTCTTTAAGTTTTGTGTATAAAAGAGTTTCATGTTCTTGAAAAAATTTTCCTCCCATCCCAGATTTTGCTATTACTATTCACAAGCGTCGGGGGGTTGGCATTTGGGTGCGCTGTTGTGGAATTGGGTCCAAAGAGCACCAGAATGGATTGAATTTTTGCTGCTTTGTTATGGGTTAAGCAATTAAAATATATGGCTCTAAATTTTCCATTTTATTTTCAAAGATTACGTACTATACAAAGCGGGGAAAATATGGAGGCAAAATTGGCAGAAGAAGTACACCTACCGCATTATATAACTAACCTAAGTCGACAAGGCGCTAAGACGTTGAAAGTGGGTGTGGCATACCGTTGTCACTAGTCAAATATCAAAATCTTGGTGGCAAACAGGTAGTAACGGGAACGCGAACAACATCGCAAGCACGCATAAACAGTTGTCATTAACAATACAAATTTCAGGTTATTCTTTATCGACAAACTCAATATCCCCATTCCAATTCTCTCCTTTGTCAATTTCAACCTCTTCCATATCTCCTTCCTCAGGATTATTATCACCTGGTACACCTACTTCCACCTCTTCCCCCCCCCCCCCCCCCCCCCCCACTGCTCAATTCCTTGCCCTTTCTCTCCCTCCTTAAGCCTCCAATCGCCGATCACCAAATCGTCTACCTTGATACCCTTAACCGCAAGTTCATCATCACATGATCCATCAATTGGAAGAGGAGGTCCGAGATTCCGAAACGTTTGAACGATAAGATGTTGCTTCGTTCGACAAAAAGTTTCTCAGGTTTCTCCGATGCACTCCGTCACTAGTATCCGCCTCTGGCTAACTGCACTTTCCTTTTTTGATTCACGAAAGGTTTTGCCCACTGCGTTCTTCAAGGGGGTCCGGTGCCGTTTCCGTGGTATCGCGAAGAATTTCTTTGACAGGCTTGTCTACTGAGACATCGAGAGGTTGTACAAGTCCTGTACAGCCCGGAGGGATCATGGACGGCACGATATCGTGGTAGCGTAATGTGTCCAAAATGGCATCAATTTTGTGAAACTTCACGTATAATGTGGACACAGGAACTAGATAGAGCTTTGATACTTCATTTCGTCCTGGAGGTCTTGTGGCGGTTGGCCCACAACGGATGCGGTGATGTGTCCAATATGATAAAACTTGGAGGTTGAAGGAACGGGAATACGTTCGTTGGATGCGCTTTTTCGGTGTTTCAAATTTTCGAACTTTATCTTTCACTGACTTTGAGGTACTACCGGGACGGCTCAGCGAGGTTGTAATTCTATTCGGTAATGAAATCGTGGGTTGGGATGATGTATCGGTAGATAAAGTTGCATCTGCCAGGTTATGAGAAACTTGAGGGCTAGGGATTTGATTTTAATTGACCAAGGAATCTTTTAAGGTGTTAAGATAATGAGGGGGGACATTTTGACTTTGCAAAATTGATACCTGTAGTTATCGAAACCGTTTTATCATAATATTCGTCCATGAACGCATGTGCAAATATCAGTGTAAAACTATCACACGCCACTTGAAACTATTACAAATGCCCGTAAATGCACCAGTCAATAGGGAAGCCGACAGCCTGTCGTGGGTAAGTAGCCCGCAAATTCTGCACGGTAAATGTCACCATTTGTCAAAACATCCTAAGTTATATAAGTCAAGGTGACGAAAAATCCTCGGGTGGCGACAGCGGTGCAAACAGTGTTTCGCTTAGCACGTTTCCTTGGGTTATATATAATTTGCTAGTGACTGTGCCGCACCTCTTTTCAACGTCTTAGCGCCTTGTCGACTTAGGTCAGTTATATGTATAATGCGGTATTAGCCTTACGGAATCTCCGAGGCGGGGTTACCGACAAGAGTTAAATATAAATTTCCTTCACTTTATACATGTACATAGCTTACTTTCGGTAGATATTTTCTTTTGTTTTTAATACAGGGTCTATGGTATGAGTAGTGCATATGCATTTTTTTTCGTACCTCGCCATGCTCCTCGTCGGACTCGAGAAGGTACTCGAGTCGGCGCCATTAAAAAAAAAAAAAAACATCACACTTCCGGTCTATGCCACATCCCTTCCTTGCCAGCAAACCTTACCAGCAAATGTAGCGGAGCCGCCGAAAGTGATGAGTATGCAGTAGCTAGTAAGGTTTTTTGTTGTTGCGGGGGTTGTCTCGCTTCCAACCCTTCCCCAGACATCGGCTTAACAATTTGCCCGACAGAAAAAGGATTACAAACACCAACCATCTCAATATGTTATTCTTGCAAAGGATTGTGGCTGATTCCTTTATACTTACGAATATTTGCTTGCGGTCGTATTTGAATTGTTAATGATTGTTAGTGGGTGTGAGGAAGGATCCGTGTTGAGGGGGACTTCTTCATGGCATATCACTCTGTCTTGTATTTTGCGACGGACATGTTTTCAGCTGCTACCTTTCGGACGGGAGGCTTTTCCTACAGGGGGAGTTTGTGGGGACTTAGCTATTATAGTTCTCATGTACTAGAGCTTTCGTGAGAATAGATTATTATTCTTCCCGATACACGCCTGCGATTGACAACTCCTAACATATTATTAAAACTTGACTATGCGGGGTCTCCGTTGCGCTCACCTCACACTCTTTAAATCCGGATAACTTAAGTCTGCGCAGCGCTATTTTGAAGCTTTTAACATGTCCGAGGGGGTGTTGGACATTCCGCAGGTTTTTAATCATTTAGTGGCCGTATAAAGCAAGGAATTGCGATATCCGCGCGCCGATCTTCGGATGGAGCCAGAACCGCAGTTCCGAAATCTGTAGACTGAGACTGGGGAATCGAATATCTGGCTATAAGAGGCCCAGTCGGATCGCCATTCTCCTGAAAGCATATCAATCAAAACTCACAACTATAACAAAAAATGCCTAAAGCTCTCGTCACCGGTGCCAATGGCTTCATCGCCATGCACATCATAAAATATCTTATCAAAGTATTTTCCCCTCCTCCCCTTACTCCAAAGACCTCTCTAATATAACTACTACATCCTAGGACAACTACAGCGTCGTCGGCACCGTCCGTTCCCAATCCAAAGCCGACGATCTCCTAGCTCGTCATCCTACTTTCTCCTCAAACTTAACCCTCGTATGCGTACCGGAAATGTCGCAATCCGGATGCTGGGACGAAATTTTCAAAGCGCATAACTTCGACTACATCTTCCACACGGCCACGCCATGCTCTTCCAACTCTGACCCTAAAGAAATTGTGAGACCTGCGATTGAAGGAACGACAGAGATTTTGAAAACCGCAAAAAAATTTGGAAAGAATGTTAAGAGGTTTGTGTATACGAGTAGCTTTGCTGCAGTAGTGGATTTTGCGAAGGGGAATTCGCCGGGTAAAGTTTATACCGAGGAAGATTGGCCTCCGCAGGTGGGAAAGGTGATTCATTCGAAGGTGCCGGATAGTGCTGATGTGCGGATAGATTCCGATTGACCAAATCCCCGAGAATACCTGGGATGTGCCATACATGCAATCAAAAATATATGCTGAAAAAGCAGCATGGAACTTCCTTAAATCCGAATGCCCAAAATTTGACCTCGTTACTATACAGCCGTAAGTCCTGGCCATCTCCCCCCTCAGTTACTCTCCACTAACACACTAAAGCTCCTTGGTACTTGGGCCTCCCATTCAACCATTGAGCTCCATCTCCGCCTTGAACGAAAGCACCCGTATCTTCTATTTACTCATGAAACCCGAACAATATCTCGACTCTAATTCGGGGGGGATGGTCGAACATGTGACGTGGGTCGACGTCCGGGATGTTGCGCTGGCTCACATCAGAGCTATTGAAAGACCTGATGCGGGGAATAGAAGATTTTTGGTTTCTGGTGGGCGGTATATCCCGCAGATGGTCAGAGATGTTCTTCGGGAGAAATTTCCGGAGCTTCGGAATAGGGTGCTGAAAGGGGAGACCGGGAAGTGGCTTCCGGATGAGGAGGTGTGGAGCGCGGATACAGGGTTGAGCAAGAGGATTTTGGGGCTGGAGTATAGAGGATTTGAGGAGGTAGTCGTGGATACTGCGAAGGAGCTTTTTAAGATTGAGGAAAAGTTGGCCAAAAACGGGAACTTGTAAGGGAAGTATCAAGAGTATAGGAATAATTAAATTGCTTTCTTGGAGGACGGAAGAAGCGTTGTTTTTGTTTGCATTTCTGATGTGCGATTGAATATTTGTCATGGAAAATCATTCGTTACTGCCGCCAATGCCGCTTGAATCAAACCGCGTCTCGCCGACCTTTACACTGCTCAGCCGAGCACCTATCACCTATCTTGGGAGGGTTTGCTTTGTGAAATATTGCCATAGAAAAGAGGATATATTTCTCAAAAGAATAGAAAGTAGCTCTACCGGAGATCGACCTTGAGATCGCCCCAGAATCCTTCTTGCCTTGTTGTGAGGTAGTGGAACTCATATCCCGCGAACAAGAAATCATACCACTAGACCGCAGAACTTGCCAAGCAGTGGGCAAAATTTGAAGATGAGTAAACACCATCTCCATTGCGAATTACGCATTGCAAAAGAAGAATTTAATCGGGGTTAGAGTGAGTGACCTCATTATAGCATTTTATAAGGCGTTGCTAGTACTTATTACGAGAAAGTTCATTGCTTTTTATACGAAAAGAAACGGAAAGATGGAAATAAATCATCACGATGTATCACTGAGCTTTGCAGGGCGTTGTTTGAAGTAACTTATAGATGCGGTGGTGCATACTCTATTATATTCCAACAAAATCATAGTAAAGGACCAAAAGAAGGGTGGTGTGGGGATATCGGTAGATTTGCCGGAAGTATGAAGGTTGACGATTGGAACATCGATATGGACGATAAAAGGTGTCATTGATATGAATCCAGAGGCTAGGACACAACGAAATTTTATTTTGGACCTAAAAGATTGATAATTTGTGTTTCCGTTTCCGGTAGATTACTAGTCAGTGTTTGGAGAAAATTAGTTTTCGCATTTGCCTTTCACAAGTATGGCCGAGCATTATATAACGAGAGTTTAGTCATCAAAATTTCTTTTTTCTTTATTTTTTTCTTTTTTTAATTTACCATTTTATTTTTCTATTTTGTGTCCTTTCTTCTCCTATGAATTCTTTTGTTTAAGTCATATAAGCAATGTGGAAAATACTCAGGCAGTACTCGAGCCTTTTATTTATATATTTGTTTAGTGAAAATGCACCAGCTGCGTAGCAGGTAATCGAGTGATGTATCATGGAGGTGGCTCTTTTTTGGTTCTATTATTTTCAGCGTTGCTAGGTTCAAACTTCAATAATAGCCTCACAAGCACAATAGAGATGTGCAATAGAATCAAATAAATAAAGAAAATAAATAAATAATAGAGCAATATATACATGTACATGTACCAACATCCAAGAAGCACATTTCTAACCAATTTAACAAGGTATACTTCAAGATTCTTCATCCAGTTCCAACAGTATCAAAGCTATTTCTCGGAAATATTGCAAAAAAATAGCAAATGTATCCACAAAATAGCTTTGCAATAAGCTTCACTTTATAATACTTGGGAATAACCGCGAAACTGGGCGTCAGAGTTTAGCTTCTTGAATATTAGATATATATTTCCCAGGCACTTTCCCAAATATATCAACTTTCACATCCACGACAGAGCTGCCATAGCGATCTTATCTGTTCCGAACCATTCGCGAAAAATAGCCATTTATGAAGTAACAGGGTGATTGGGGAAATTTTCTGAAATGCCCCAGTCTAAGAAGTACGCACACTTCTTGGGAAAGTCTGGCCACCCGGGATCCTCAAGTCAACCAAAACCAAACAATCGAATATAATATTGTGAATATGGACTCACATAAATTTCGTGTATCAGCTGAACACGGTACTTATGAATGGGGTGTCATTTACGGCGAAGAAACGAAATCTTTATTTATTTCTCTCATATTTGTAGTTTATGTCCATAACGCAAGCTCAAAGATACAGAAAATAGTCGCAATAGTGAGAGACACACACGATTTTAAAAGAATATAAAGTTGTATATGTATCCGCTACGTAATGTATTTTCTCTATTTTTCTATGTATCGGCTGGATTATAAAGTATCTACATCCGCCCTAGTCCCCTTTGACTCGGCCTTGTTCTTCCACCAGCATTACCTGAAACGTTTTACCATCTTTGTCCCGTGGATGAGTATGTCCTTTTTGGGAATATTTAGTATAAATCGAGCAAAATCTGATAGAATTCAATACATTCAACACCGAGCCCCGGGCTCCGGAAACAAAAAGAGATCAAGACCTCCATAATTATCAATGACGAATTACTTTTCTATTCTTCTTGGATAGCTCCCAATGGCTTAGCATTCATTAATCCTTCAAACAGATTAGGCGGTCCACAAAGTCACATAACTGGAAAAGTCGACTTCTTACTCCGCGGCCCAGCCAAGAAGCCGGTCTGCTCACGAAGGGCCCACCTCCGCGAATAAACCAAATCATATTTGGTTTTTAGATGTCAACATACAAGCGAATAAAGTGCGATTAATAGTACTTAAGGAAGTTATTCACAAGATAGTATTAACTTTTGACCCACCTCACTTGCGATGTGTTTGCGCTAGGGCTATTGGTCGTTACAGAGCTCTTTAATCGAGAGAATTATATCCTGTACAATGCGGATAATGTGTATTTAATAGGCCCTCTGCCCCCTTTCTTTCCTTTTACCAAGTCATAGTCAGCCGGCCATTCAAAATAACAATTATTATCCTTATAAGCCAACTCAGGCACACGCAACCAAGATCCACGAATTTTTTTTTTTTTTTTTTTTTTTTTTTTTCAAACGTACGAATCTTTAGCTCCTTCTTTCTACAAAGTGCAGGCTATTGGCTTTGCAAACTGCGTAACTCAAACTGTTATGGTTCGACTCAAGTTCATAAGCTATGACTAATATAATTTGTAAGTGATTTCCTATGATACTATTTCTTGCGAGTTTAACCTGGGAGAAAGGTACGCAATTGACTACCATCATGGCCGCATCTTAAAGAATGGGAACACGTAACATAATTGTTTGCAATTGCTTGAAATTTTGTACTTTTCGATTTTGGAGTTGGCGAGGAATAATTGCATGTGGGAAGAAAACCTGAGAGGCGTAAGTATCGGGCATTTTATACCTTCTTCTGTGCAGTTCGGGGGCATTGCAATTTACCGTATTAACTTCGAATTTAAGAGACGTTTCTTAATCATAGGCACGCATGTTTTTGGCACATTAGAATTCTTTCTTAATCATAGATACTTTCTCATTTATTGTGTACTTTCTTATAATTAAAACAGCAGGACCTGATATTAAATTCCTTGGAAATTAAAAAAAATAAAATAAAAAAGGAGTGGCGAATAGTGTCAGAAAAATCGGTCGAGGCGTTGAATTTCCCCTCCCCCCCCCCTTCCTTTTTCCCTCCAAATGTTTTATCTATTACATCGCGGGCTGCATCCTCGTAAATGAAAGTCTAACTGTCTTAATCGATAGGTACTTTCTTATTCATCGAACAGTGATATATGTATATGCAAAAAAATTCCCCCCCCCTCTTAATCACAGATACTTTTTTTTATGTCCGAGTTCGTGCGGTAATTCTGCAAAGACCAGATCGTTCTCACTGTGCCCTGCGATTGTCTGTTTTTCTCCTATCTCGTTCATTATATAAATGGTAGCTTCCTGGGACATGGAGAACCTAAACGTGAAAGTTTGACGCTGTAATTACTCGGTCTTCAATCGGGAGTGGTAAGGTGGCGATCCGCCTCGTTTATTTCGACCGCTGGCCTAAATTCTGCTCAACTCTGATAATCGCAGAAATTCCTTAATAACACTACTTAACTACATTCCACTCTACGCATTCATCATTCTCCACCAAAATCTCTCGCTTTGATAGATTTCCACCAACTCTATTCAAAATTTTACTCCGAGAACTATATATAGGTTCTCTGAAGAAAGGTATCTTCCACTTCATGCTATTTTCATTCCTGCAACTGTTGGCAGTACCTCGTATACTTACATACGTATACGGATTTTAGTTCAATTTGCTCATTTTTCTTTCTATGTTACAGATCTCCCGCCTCCATCGCCTACAGGTTGCGAATGTTATCAGCTTTTTCACTTAAGCTTGGAATCGGCTTCGGAGATCTCCAGCTACGATAAGCGTGTGCTTCCACTAAGCCCCCATTGCTTCGTTCAAACATCCGTGGAAGCCCGTGTCCTATATTCACTGGATAAAGATCAATTTGCGGCAATTGAAGATCTTTTGCAGGAGCGAAATTCCAGAACAGTTGAGGATGGGCAGTGGGTTGTGGTCGGGTTACACGCCATTGAATCGATTCCACAGGCTCTGAGTCTGGTTATCAAATTTTATCAGTACGGTGCACCGATCGGTGACGATGAAATTTGCCTTCGAAGGAAAATATCGGAAGTTGCGGGGCGAGAAAAAAAAAGGTAGCGGGACCGGAACAAGACCTTGCCGATGATGCATCCAGACCAATAATCAACGTTAACACCACGAGCATCGATGGTTCATCCACGCGCGTTTCCGACATTTCGGCTATCGATCGCAGTATCCACGGGAGCTCTGCTGAACAAGGGACAGTTAGGCTTTTAAAGCCGAGTGATGTCATAATTGAAAATTCATCTCCGAACGCAAACAGCAGCTACATGAATTCCGCTGAAGTGTATTGTTCCTTATTTGAATATCCTCAGTATCCTGGAACAAATAAGGATATTACCACCGAGGAATCACCTCCGGGAAGCCAACCACAGACAGGCGACGTTCCCGAAAATATCAGTACGAACATTGTTACGGACCAGGTCAATAGAGATTTTTCTGTGCAAACGGTGATTGGTAGCGCCAGAGAGTACGTGGAAATGGGAAATCTCGTGGATACATACCTCTCCGAGGAACAGTGGGACGACGCCAACATAATATTGGAGCAAATGCTAGACATGCAATCCGGGGCACTTGGGAAAAATAGAAATGGAGAAATTGCGAACGATGCATAACAGAGCGTACACTCATTATGCGCGTTTACAGTTGGATGAAGCAATTACGATCTTTATTTCCACGTTAGAAGGCCTACTTGAATGCTCTTGGTGGGGAGCACGATTCCACGCTGAACACAATGTATTGCCTTGCAAATTCCTATTTCCTCTCGAATCAATTCAGCATGGCAGAGCCTCTCTTCAAGCGTTGTTTAGAAGCCCAGATAAGAGTTCTTGGGAAACATAGCAAGAAAACCTTAACCACAATGTGTGGACTTGGAAATTCATATCGATTCCTTGGCCAATTCAGCGAAGCGGAACCACTCTTCAAGCGCTGCTTAGAAGGTTACCAAATATCTGGTGAAAATGATATCGGAATAGTCATGAGCACCACAAGGTTTCTCGTGTCTACCTATCGGGAACTTCGTCGATGGAGCGACGCAGAATCATGTTGCAACAGTGCAATAACCACTTGCATTGCCTTGCTTAGTAGCCAGGAGGTGCATGGAAATGATGCGATGTTAATGGACATCTTAAAAAATGAGCTCAGAGAGATACAAGCAGAACAGCTTCGAATTAGGGAGCAGGAGGAGCGTCGGCTAAGAGAGCAGGAGGAGCGTCGACAAAGAGAGCGTGCACAAAAAGAGCTATGGAGAGGATTTGGACTATTTGAGAACGATGGAGAGTAATAGTGCCAATTGAGAGCGTAAGTTTACAGGGCTATTGGGAACATCGGCATAGAGAGGAAGCGGATGTACCGAAAACTTCAAAAATTAAACATGAGTAACGACGGATTTTGTTGAAGTATGAGAATTGACAGCTATTCAGACATCAACATGTACGGAAAACGTTGTGTGCCATTGTGATGAACCCAGAGGCTAGGACGCAACGAAAATTTACCTTATACTTGAAAGATTGACGATTTATATATTCGTTTCCAGTAGACAGTCAGGGAGGCATTCAGCTTTCGTTTGGAGGAAATTCGTTTTCGCTTTTACTTTTCACAAGTATGGGCGGACATTCACGAGGACTTGGCTATCAAATTTTTATTTTTTCTTTCATTTTTTAATTTTTTCATTTTTTTATTTACCATTTTGTTTTCCTATTTTATGCCATTTATTCTCCTAGAACCTCTTTGATGTTTATCGTATAAGCAACATGGAAATTATATGCCAGGGCGGTACTCGGGATTTTATTAATTTAGTGAAAATGCATGAGGTGTGTTGCAAAAATCGAGTGACGTACTATGAAGGTGACTCTTGATTTGATCGAGTTAGCATTGCTAGGTTCAAACGTCAAAGTTTCACCAACATCATAGGGAACCGCAATATAGTTCAAAAACAAAATAAATAAATAAAAAAAAACAAAAAAAAAAAAAAAACGTTACTTTAGAATATAGCGAAACTAGAGTGGCACATTAAAATTGAGCAAAAAAAGAATCACGAACTTCAAATAATAGTCTTAGCACGCTGATATTTTGTGTGTGACATTCAGAATATGTTGGAAAGGACGTCCCGGCGCATGAACAAGGGGGAGCGAATCGGGCGACTAGGAAAGTGTGGACAGGTTAGGAAAGAGCGGAGGAGCGGAGGGATCTGCGAGTTGGCTATATAAGGGGGCGGACGGGCGTGTTTCTTTCTTTCTTCTTTTACTCTTCTAGTCTGTTTGTATTCTGTGTACGATACCAACAAGAACTCTCTTCT
>JABYPW010002333.1:0-11602 GCA_016880775.1 Phymatotrichopsis omnivora | reverse complement strand
TCACTTATCTTTTTATTTATCTTTTTATTTATTTATTTTTTTATTTATTTTTATATTTAATTTTTTTATTTTAATTTTTTATTAACTTTTTTAATTTTTTTATTAAATTTTTTTATTTACTTTTTTATTTACTTTTTTATTTCCTTTTTTATTTATTTATTTTATTTGTTCGTTTTTTTTTTTTGTTTTTTTAGGTAGTGTGGGGATATAGTAGGTAAGTTCGAGTGTACGATTCGAGGATTGAGGTTGCAAGTACGTTTTGTGTTCTTGCGCTTATATACGGACTCCCGAAATCATGGATGTGGCGTATGCAGGATGTTTTAGATTGCGGGTTAGTTTATTTTAACTTCATGCATCAGGCAAGTTAACTTCCCTTTGAAAAAATACATGTTCTTTTTAAATGGTGAACCTCCCTAAAACCCACTTCCCCAAAATAAAACTCGACAATTAAACGCATTGGTTTGCACTTTTAGTCCCAGCAGAACTGTTCCTCAAGTAAGGGCAGGAATTCTATCTATGTCGGCGAATATTGGGTAAATGCCCTACTAGTAATTTCCTGTTGTCGTTTTGCGAAGTTGTCAAATCTAGCTTTAAATAGCCATTTCTGGCTAAGCGGATAAATTGTGGCTTTCCGAACTACCCTTTCCAGAAAACGTGAGGTTACACTACTTCGCCAAAAGGCAGTGCCGGTTACGCGTGGCATTTCCTCTTATATTAACCTTTTTAAGAGCCCGAATTTGAATATCGTTATTTTTTCCTGGAAGAATACATCAAGGAAGGCATGTGCGCAAATTGAGAATATTTGGATGCTGTAGTTACACTCTCGACGTACCGCAGATCACAAGTATGCGCAGGACTGCTCATTCAGCTTTTCGGCACTGCTTTCCCTCGAAATTCCTTCCCTGCTACACATTTCAGTGGCATGTATCAAAAGAGACAAAAAATCATATACCTGGAAAAGGGGAAACGTCACATGAAAAGCCTTCCCATGATACAAAAAGTCATAAAGCTAAAGTGACAGCCCAGCCTTAATATTCCTGTAACCCCAGATATCTCTGACGCATCAAAGTCAGTAAAACGCTTTAGAGGCGAATTTCGCCCTGGACGCCTCACAATTTATGTGATTATTGTGAAAATTGCCTGCTGAGGCAAATTCCAAATCACATTGAAAATTATTGGTTTCCTCTAGATCCTTGGCTCTGACTGCCCTTCTATCTCGCTATTGTTTGTGGTAAATAGCCATAGTTAAGGCATGGCCGTTAGCCGGGGCAAAAAATGCTCGGGCTGTGAAATTTTAAACCGAGTGATATACAATGACGCCTAGACGAAATTCTTCCAAAAAAAAAATTGTGCTTTTGTATTTCACGCATCCAATATTTACGCATGCCTGAAGGAGTTTGCGCTTCAGGCTATCGAGGTAACTTGATGTGACTCTAGTGTTCATATGCAAAAGGATTGTCGCCAGTATTGGGTCTACACGCTAATAGTAGCAGCGCATACCTTTACACTCTCACATTAAGGTTTCGAATTCATATACTTTTTTTTTATTCTTGCATGCCCCCTCGTTTTTTTTTTTTTTTTTTGTACCTTCGAACTTTCAGCGATGCACATAGCAAAGGAGATTTGGACTAATGCGGAGACACATACACAAAACGTAACAAGAACAGACATCATGGAGCCAACGTGCGGGTGGGCTTTCGATGCCTTCTTTTATGCAGCAGATTACTAATTCCCAAAATCCACTTTTTGTCGTTACGATGCGCCATCTGCATCACAACGTCTCACTCGCTCATGTGGTAGACATTAACCATGATCGTGGGAAAAAGCCCTAGGGCTCGTGAGCGACCAGGCGACCCCCCGCATCACTTCGATAATGAATGTGGTATCTAAAAATATTCGCCACCTTGATGGAGGCGCAGCCAACTCGCGGTAAATGCGGCGGGGTGAATATCGTCCCTTTCTCCACGTATGCCGCTAGAACGACTTCCATACGCGCCTAGACTTTAGCGAGAAATGTGCATGTACCTTATGTAGAGTAGGTAAATATATCTCGCTTCTGCTCTAAGTAAAGCTTGCCCCTGCAGAACAGGCGGACTCTCGAGAGCTGCAGTTACACCGCGACGATGAAACCTCAAAATGTCGTTGAAACTCTCCTGACGCTCTGCGGCTGTGAGCTTGGTTGTTAGGCTGGGTGTTCTGTTAATCTCCTCACCCCGGTCCCCGACACGATATAAATTACAAATTTATCTTTTTTCGCAATGACCATATATGCGTGCGACATCGCTCCGGGGAGTTAATCCCACGTTTCGTTTGCATGCGCAAGTCGACCGCGATTTGCCTCCTGCCCAGACCCTCCACGGGGTGCCTTACATAATCGAAATGTTCTATGCCTGTTCAAGAACTTGCGAGAAGGAATATAGAAATCTAGACACATGTATAGAATACTGCACATTCGGCACGCACATAAGCAGACGTAGCTGCCGAACCCAACGTTACTCTATACATGCATACTCGTCATGCGCAGTGCACCGCCTTAGTGATCGCTGAGATGATTGCCGCTGAGGAAGAGGCTTCAGCCGATGTCTCTATGTAAAGTAGGCTTGTATGCTACCGGTATTGAGAGGATGGACACACGGAGCGGAGTCACCGGAAGAACGGGTATGTTAACGCCTTTCTGCCTTGACAAAAACACCGAGCATACGAAAGAGAAGTGGGATCGTGAAGACGTAGGTTCCGAGGTTCCCACCACGTCGACACATTATTGGGCACAGATATGTGTACCCGAAACCGTCGAGTGCGACGGGTGAAATGCGAATGTAGCTTTACTTGGCCACCGAGTAGGCGTGCTGGTCAGCGTGCTTGCTGCACGGCGAACGAGCTGAAGCGCACAAAGAACGAAAAGAAAAGGGTATGTAGCACACAGAGCCAGGGCCGCAGCCTCAGAAAAAGGCCGAGTGTGCGAAGGCAATCAAAGGATT
Source organism: Phymatotrichopsis omnivora (assembly GCA_016880775.1). Taxonomy (NCBI): domain Eukaryota; kingdom Fungi; phylum Ascomycota; class Pezizomycetes; order Pezizales; family Rhizinaceae; genus Phymatotrichopsis; species Phymatotrichopsis omnivora. The sequence goes on along the minus strand of JABYPW010002333.1, from coordinate 8,624 downwards.
TGTCTAAAGACGCTCTCTCATCCTCACGGCGGCGCGAATAACTACACTCTCCTGTTCAGTTCAGTCCTGGCCGTCCTGTTCTGGCAGAGTTGGGCTCCGGATACATAGCACTGTTTGTCGAGGTGAGCAAGAAAAAGCGCAGATCCTGCCGAGTTCAGCTGCACCCCTACCACACCACTCTCGCTGCCCCAAACGAAGTTCTGCGACGGCGTAACTACCACCGTGGAAGAGCAACCTCTCCCAGAGTTGTTGGGTGCTCCCCAGGAATCATCGATTATCCGCGAGTCCAAGACGGCTTTGAAGCGACGACAAGGGCAACTAGAGGAATCGCCGTCCACCATCTGGTGTCGCCCTGCCGAGTCGACCCATCGCTCTGTTCCTTGCCCCACAGCAACCCATCCTCCCTTGCGATTTGGACTCGGGAGGCTCCTTCAGCCTCTCCCTACTTCACGTCAAGACCTCGTTTGGTGGTATACTCGCCCTCGACCTTCGCAACAACCAAAGCCAGAGGGAACTAAGGGAGGGCGCCGTTGCCTCTGCTCAACTCAACGCGAAAATACTCACCGCGACTTTACATAGTTCCCGCAAAAAGCAACCTACATACATCGCTCAACTACCGCTTGCCCAACCCCCCCCCCCTATAGCAGCTCAGCCCTGCGACCGCCAACCATATTCAAAATACCTCGCTTGTCCCCATCCGCAGCATTTGGGACGCACAGACTTCACTAAACACGCGGCTGATTGTCTATTTACACTACAACTGCTGCCCCTTTCCTCCTGCGTCCGCTGTCTCGTGGATTCGTGGATGGTTTTAAATTCCCCGGCAATCACCTCTGTCAGTTGTTGGTGGAAAAGATTGAGATACGACGACACGATTGAGTGCTCTCCAACTGAACACCCCTGCCATTACCGACCAAACTCCGAATCAAACACTGAACCTTCGCCGTGGGCAACGTCGATCCTCCTCGCATCGATCTTGGTACCCGTTTCCGCTCACTTGACTGACTTGTACGATTAAAATTCGCGTGCACACCCCCGCCCTCCCCGGGGAACGTCCGGGTACTTGAATAGATCGTTCTACAACCACGAACCTTACCGAGCGTCCTTCCAGTATTTTTTCGTCGTTTTTTTTTTTTTTTTTGCGGTCTCGACGCTTTCTGCTTGTGGGAATTACGGTTGATGGTCAGGCCCGTGTCGTATTGGAACACGCCAACTCAGCAGCATCACGCAAACTCCTTATCCAGTTGATATTCTCGTCGTTTCATTTCCTTCCGGCTGGACCGTGATATCGCTATCACCGTTCTATTTTTCGCTTTCTACACCTGCTACGACCTAATTTCACGATTTCTTCAATATATACCTAATACCACGTTTATTGGCTTCTTATTCGATTTGCGCGTGGAGCGCCTGTACTATTTATCTTTGAGCCATCTGCTACTTTTATAATACTTCGCTATGGGCGTATGCATGTCACATGAAAGTGACGAAAGTCGCGTGAGTGCTCGGATTGATAAAGGGATAGAGGAGGATTCGCGGAGGTTACGACGAGAATGCAAGATTCTTTTACTAGGTAAAAGGAGCGAAATGGATATATTTGATACGCAGGGATCTAACCGGATTCTGTAGGGTCGGGGGAGAGCGGGAAGTCGACAATCGTCAAACAAATGAAAATTATTCACCAAAACGGATACAGCGTTGAAGAGCTCGCGATGTACCGTCTCACGATATATAAGAATCTTGTTGATTGCGCAAAAGCCCTGGTCAACGCTCTTCGGCAGTTCGATATAGAACCGGAGTCAGAAACGAATAGGGTATGAATTCTCGCTCAGCTTAAGCCCACGACATAGTTAAGCTTACACTGAGCTTAGGATTATGCGGATTTCATTCTAGAATTTCAAGTTGACCCAGATCCAAGTATCCCTCTGAACGCAAAGCTTGCATCGGCGGTTGTGGAGTTGTGGAAAGATCCTTGCGTACTCAGAGTTATGGAGCATCAGAACGAGTTTTATCTAATGGACTCAGCGCCATAGTAAGTGGTTGGCAGCTTTGGGTTGAGGAAATGTCGCTGAAGAAAATGTTTCAGTTTTTTCGAAGAGGCGCCAAGGATAGGCCACCGAGAATACATTCCTACCGAAGCGGATGTCCTGCGAGCACGAACGAAAACGACAGGTATATATGAGACTCGATTTACAATGGGCCAACTCAGCATTCAGTAAGAACTGCGGCAAATCCGGTTTCGAGAGTGAGCACTAATTTTGATTATAGCATGTTTGATGTTGGTGGACAGAGAAGTGAACGAAAAAAATGGATCCATTGTTTCGAGGCAGTCACTTCAATCATTTTCTGCGTCGCATTGAGCGAGTATGATCAAGTCTTATTGGAAGAGTCGAATCAGGTAGGAAGACGAATTTCTCACAGTTTGTCGAAATTCTAACGGCGTGCAGAATCGAATGATGGAGAGTTTGGTTCTGTTTGATTCTGTGGTGAACAGTCGTTGGTTTGTTCGAACAAGTATTATCTTGTTCTTGAATAAAGTGGACTTGTTCAAGCAGAAACTTTCCCGAAGCCCCCTATCGAATTATTTTCCTGACTACTCGGGAGGAAACGATGTGAACAGAGCCGCCAAATACTTATTATGGCGGTTCAATCAAGTCAATCGGGCGCATCTCAATCTATATCCCCAGTAAGAAATTTTCTTTTTTAGCGTGTGATCTAGGCTAGTGCTAACCCTAATTTGAAGCTTGACCCAAGCAACCGATACTTCCAATATTCGTTTGGTATTTGCGGCGGTCAAAGAAACAATATTACAAAACGCGCTCAAAGATTCAGGCATATTATGACCGAAACTCGCTAATAGCAGTGCTACAGCATCGCGAGTAGCCTGTAGTGACCGTGTACAAAAGAGTTCGTTTTTTGCCGGCTTTTTAGCTTCGCACCGTTTCTTTACTAAACATCACTTCACTCCCTTTTTGTTTGCGAAATTGGGATTTGTGGTTATCAGGTAGCGGATAAAGTAAATCGCGTATTCAATGAGGTTTTTATGTCGCCTGCCGACATTGGCCGGGTTTTGGGTGATGAGTTGCTCTTTAACATGGCTGTGGCATCGGGATTTTTTTTTTTTTTTTTTTTTTTTTTGTTTTTTTTTTTTTTTTTTTTTTTTTTTTGATTTTTTTCTCGTTTCAGTATGGGTACAAATCACGGGAGCATTTTCTAAATTGGTTCGCGTTGTTTTGTCAAGGATCGGAGTTTCGGCGAGGGTTTCGAGCACTCGCAATTGTGTATAGTCTTTTTTTTTCATTCACTTTTTTTTTTACCTCTTATTTTCGCCTCTTTTCATAGTATTATTTTTCCTTGTGAGGCCGTTAGTCGAGGTAAGGCAGACATTGCCGGATTCCTCCTTTCAGTTTCGATTTCTGGTGCGGGAATTGCGCGTCACTATTCCTTGCTATTATGTTTTTTTTTTTTCTCCATTAGTTTTCTATACGGTGGGGTGGTGGGCGGGGAAGGGTTTGTTTGCGTTCGAGTTATTTGCTGTGCGGGGAGGATTTTCGGGCGAGAGGGGAAGCTGCTGCAGCACCGATCAAAGATCAATGAGGGGCGGAAGCTATTATTTTTTACCATACGGAAGGAAATGGCCGCGGAAAACAAAAAGGGCACGGGATAGGAGAGTAGTGACGGAGCGGCTCGTCTAATACATAGCTGTTCGACGGTATTTTGCTGCGCGAAAAAATCGCAACCGTTGAGTGACCCCACTTCAGTTGCTACCCCGCGTATTTCAATTTTAGCCTCTGCACATTCCTTATCGCTAGTTACTTGGTTCAGCAGTCCGGAGCACTTTTGTTTACCACCCTGTACTGTAACGAAGATCAATCAATGAATAACAGGTGAGATCGATGTCAGTGCGCCAATTCGCCCGCAGACGCCCCTCCAGCACTTGCCCCTCTTCCACGTGTGTCCAGCGCACTCCACTTTGCGTGCTTTTTCTCCTCCTCCCCGCTGTGCAGAGCCCTTTTTCTGTGTCCCATCCCTCCATCTCTCTCGCCTTCGCTCCCATTCTTTTGCTTCCCATTCTTTTGCTTCCCATTCTCCGCTGCTTGCTTGGTTTCGCTACCTTTTTCTGTACGAATATTCTGCATCAACAATGTCCGCCCCTCCTATCTCAGCGACTCCGCCTGCTGCGGGAGTTGTCGAGCCCCACTTCCGGCCGAAGCATCGACGAACGCACACTGGCTTCGGTATTCGTGAAATCAAGGCTGTCGAAGCAAGCATTCCCAGTCCTCTGAGGGAGACGTGAGCCTTTATCCCATTCCGCTTCATCTCCGTTCTGTGCTAATGTGCTTTGCCGTCCAGTTGGCGTAAACTGGTGAGTTGTGCTAGTGTAATTGCCATTGATTAGAGGGTATTGTTAATTGATGAAAAAAAAAAAAAAATTAGGCTGCTGCGGAATTCTCTGGTAAAGAACAATTTCAGGTTTGTGGAATCCATCGTTGAGTACGGTTGAAAGAAACCCATCCACGAAATAATAAAATGATAGTTCTCTCACTAATTGGCTGCGTGAAAATAGAGGGAGGTCGTTCGTCATGTCGAAACAACTCTTGCTCGTTCCCTGTTCAATTGCGATGAAACCGCCGCATACTCTGGAACTGCTTTGGCCCTGCGAGACAAGCTCGTCATTTCCTGGAACAAGACCCAGCAGCACCAGACTTTTACTGACCAGAAGCGTGTCTACTATCTCTCCCTCGAGTTTCTCATGGGACGAGCGCTAGACAATGCTATGCTTAATACCGGAGTGAAAGACCTTGCCCGAGAGGGTATGCATGGTCTAGGCTTTAGGATTGAAGATATCATCGACCAGGAGAACGACGCTGCACTTGGGAATGGTGGTTTGGGGCGGTTGGCTGCTTGTTTCTTGGATTCCCTTGCTACATTGAACTACCCCGCTTGGGGCTACGGCTTAAGGTACCGCTATGGAATTTTCAAACAGGAGATTGTCGACGGTTACCAAGTTGAGGTTCCTGATTATTGGTTGGACTTTAACCCTTGGGAGTTCCCCCGTCACGAAATTACAGTTGATATTATGTTCTATGGCTATGTGAATAAGGATACGTAAGTTTCCATACGCAGGGCAACCGAATGATATTCAGTGTTTACAATCGCTTTTACTTAGGGATGACAATGGCAAGATCGTCAATCTCTGGGAAGGTGGTGAAATTGTTCAAGCCGTTGCTTACGATGTGCCCATCCCCGGTTATGAGACACCTTGCACAAACAATCTCCGTCTATGGGCTTCGAAGCCTGCTAGCGGAGAATTCGATTTCCAAAAATTCAATGCAGGTGACTACGAAGGTTCAATTCGTGATCAGCAGAGAGCCGAGACAATCTCTGCCTGTCTCTACCCCAACGATAACATTTCTGTTGGAAAGGAGCTCCGGCTGAAACAACAGTACTTTTGGGTTGCCGCCTCTTTGCATGACATCGTAAGAAGGTTTAAAAAGTCCCACCGTCCTTGGTCAGAGTTCCCCGATCAAGTTGCCATTCAACTCAACGACACGCACCCTACGCTTGCCATCGTTGAATTGCAGAGAATCTTTGTTGATATCGAGAAGTTGAGCTGGGATGAAGGATGGGATCTTGTCACCCGTACTTTTGGATACACTAATCACACTGTCCTCCCGGAGGCTCTCGAGAAATGGCCTGTTCCTCTGTTGCAACACTTGCTTCCTCGCCACCTTCAAATTATTTATGATATCAACTTGTTCTTCCTTCAGTCTGTTGAGCGCCGATTCCCTCGGGTAGTAGAAGCTTCTATCCGGTCCGTTGTGAAGTAACCATGTTAACTTTACTCCAGGATCGAGAGCTGCTTGCACGAGTTTCTGTCATCGAAGAAAGCCAACCTCAAGTTATCCGAATGGCCTACTTGGCGATTATCGGTTCTCACAAGGTCAATGGTGTTGCTGAATTGCACTCGGACCTCATTAAGTCAACGATTTTCAAAGATTTTATTCAAATATTTGGTCCCGATAAATTCACTAACGTGACCAACGGTATTACTCCTCGGCGTTGGCTTCATCAGGCGAATCCAAAGCTTTCGGCTCTCATCGCCAGCAAAGTTGGAGGTTACGGTTTCTTGAAAGATTTGAATTGTTTGAAGAAACTCGAACCATATGCCGAAGACAAGGAATTCCAAAAAGAGGTGCGCTTAATTTTCTCCCCTGCAGGATAATACTAACCTGCATAGTGGATGGAAATCAAACTAGCGGCCAAGGTCCGGCTAGCGAAGTTTATCAAAGAAACCACCGAGATTAACATCGATCCCCATGCGTTGTTCGACGTTCAGGTCAAACGTATTCATGAGGTTCGCCGAAAATTCCGCATTCAACATCTGAATAGTGTCTAAATTCCTCTAGTATAAACGACAACAAATGAACATATTTGGTGTGATTTACCGATACCTCAGACTTAAAGGAATGACCCCGGAAGAACGCAAGAAGCAGGTCCCACGAGCATCTATTTTTGGTGGCAAAGCTGCTCCTGGATACTGGATGGTATGTATAATACGCCTTGCAGCATAGTGCAACTTTAACAAAATGCAGGCCAAAACCATCATCCGGCTCATTACTGCTGTGGGAGAAGTCGTGAACAAAGATCGTGATATCGGCGACCTCCTCAAGGTTGTCTTCATCGAGGATTACAATGTCAGCAAGGCCGAAATTATTATCCCTGCTTCAGATATCAGCGAGCACATTTCTACCGCTGGGACGGAAGCTAGTGGAACTAGTAAGTCATACTAATATTGCAAAACATGCTGATGAATCTCTGACGCTTTATAAAGGCAATATGAAGTTTGTGCTGAACGGTGGTTTAATTATCGGTGAGTTCAGTTATTTCTCTTTACATTTTTATAATCTTACTAATTTTTAATAGGAACTTGTGACGGTGCAAATGTATGTATTATTTGATAATCTATGCCTGCTACACAGTGCTAATTTCTTGTTAGATTGAAATTACGCGTGAAATCGGAGAGGACAACATTTTCCTGCTCGGCCACTTGGCAGAGGTATGGGCCGATTACAAAATATGTGCTATATCGCTCTGACATCGATACAGGATGTCGAAGAACTCCGTCATCAACATCGGTTCGGAAAGGTTTCCATGGATCCTAAGCTTAAAGAAGTTTGCGACGCGATTGAAAAAGGAACATTCGGAGATCCAAACATATTCAGTGGCCTCATCGCCGCTCTCACAACGGGCTGCGACTACTATCTTGTTAGCGATGACTTCTCCAGTTACATCGCAACTCAAGATCTCGTAGACGAAGCATTCAAGGACAAGGATGACTGGGCTACCAAGTCCATTATGAGTGTTGCGAATATGGGATTTTTCAGTGCAGATCGTGCGATTAACGAGTATGAAGTCACTTTTAATTCGATCGCTGCACTAGTTTAATTATCTTGACTAACTTTTGGCTTTCTATATAGGTATGCGGATTCCATTTGGAATATCGAACCATCTCCTCCGAGAGCCGAAAATTAAGTTTTTTTTTTTTTTTTTTTTTTTTTTTCTTTTTTCTTATCTATATTTTATTTAGCTCACAGTCTGAGTGCCATGGTACGGTTGAGCGGGTTTTAGGGCGTTTACGGTATGGTGAGCGTAAATGGGGGAATGCTTGCTTTGGAATGGCGAACGAGCAATTGTTTTATATCACGTTTGTTATGCAGGCCGCAAAAATACAACTTGACTGCCGAAGAGATCGAGTAGAGATCACCGTGCACGTCCTCGTGACAATTCTCAGCCGGAGAAATGTTTTCCCATGTCAATAATAATTAAGGCGGAAATTCTGCAGGAGCTTGCAGGGCTAGTTATTTTGTAGCAGAGTTAATTTAGGCGCATTCCAAGCACGTGCTAATGGTAAGTTAGCCCAATTGGAGTTGAATGCGCAGTAGCATCAGCTACCCTTGCCAGCAGTCTACATGTATGTGTGGAAGAGGGGTTGGCATCTATTTATTTCGGCAACTAATAGCCCTGAGGCTCTTTGGGTCAGGATGGTGTCACAGTTCATTCTAACGTTATCGGGACTTGGAACGGAGCACCATCCGCTTACAGCTTGACATGCTTACCTATACATGTACGTGAAGTGACACTTCGTTCCCACCCTTCCCCCAGCATCGGTTCTGTCACGAGCGTTGAAGGTTCCACAAGCGTTGAAGGCGTGTAGATTTACTTTACATGTACTCTCGTACAGCCGCCCCAGGAACTCGGAAACACATCTAGTTCCAACAAGAGCGAGGAACAGCGTTCCAGATTTCCTTAACGCAACTATCTGCAGCACCAAGAAAAAAAAAAAAAAAAAAAAATAGAACCATCCAGGCACCACTGATCAGCGATCACCGATAGGCCTCAAAGCACAAGTGCAAGCGATTTGCGGTGCTGTGGCCGCTCACTTGCTTAGTTCTGGCTTCCAAATCCTTCGCTTATCTGCTTGGGCTCCATATATATATACTTCTAGCAACATTATTTTGAACACGGCCGTTCGCCCGCTGCTACATAGCCCGCAACTGCCTCTGCCTATTCCACAGACATACAATACGATACAATACCATAATCTACAACAAACAACCCCCCCC